>WNWU01000018.1:2692839-2725089 GCA_012654045.1 Ptyas mucosa
TGGACAACTGGTTCTAACATTATATACATCATATAGAATCCTAACATTCTCCCCTTTGGACAGGTCAATATATTCAGTTTAAATTCTCAATCCATAGCTTTCACAACATGTTTTATGTTTTATAGCATCTTGCGCTTTGGTAAACGCATCAGCAATATTGTCTTCCGACACACAATATTCTAACGTAACCATGTTGCTTTGGATACATTGACGAACATTAAGATACCTAATGTCAGTATATTTAGTTCTAGTTTTGACTGCTAAATTTGTTGCCATTTTTATAGCAGCTTGGTTGTCCTCATGTATTACAATTGGATAATCCATCTTTAAACCAATATCCATCATTAATTGTTTGTAATAAATCAAATCAGTGCAAACGAGTGACAAACAGGAAAATTCTGCCTCCATAGTCGAAAGACTAATATGTTTTTGACGAATTGATTTCCAGTTAATCAAACAATTGTCTAACATGATAGCTATACCCGATGTGGATTTCCTAGTGGTCACATCAGTAGCAAAACTGGCATCTGCATATGCACTTAATACTAAATCATTGTTAGGTTCTAGATACAATGCATAATGCATCGTCATCTTCAGATACCTTAATATACGTTTTGCGGCTTGCCAATGTCTATCAGTCGGCTCTGCGTTATATCTCGCTAATTGGTTTACTGCAAACGAAATATCAGGTCTTGACCAGTTGCTTAGATAAGATAAACTACCTATAAGAGACTGGTAGATCTCCCTACTGAATTTAGGACTTTGGACCTCTCCTTGTTGAAAGTCCTGTGCCATAGGCGTTTTCGCTGGCTTACAGAGCTCCATGCCGTAACGCTTTAACATTTGGCTTATTTTGCTAGATTGAGATATTTTATAGCCTCTTGCTGTTTGATTAATATCTAGACCTAAATAATGCCTAATATGTCCCAAACTTCTGATCTTAAATTTGGTTTGTAACTGTTGAACAATATCTATGGCCTCTTTGTCAGTTTTCGTTATTATGGCTATATCATCTGTGAACAGTAACAAAAAAGATACTAAACCATTAGTTTCTCTCTTAAAGAGACACTTATCCGCTACACCTTCATAAAAACCGATCCTATTTAGCTCTTTCACAATACATTGGTTCCACTCGAACCCTGATTGTCGCAAACCATAAAGGCTTTTATGTAACTTCCAACAATCAGTGTGGTTTTGTGTCTCAACTCCTAAAGGCTTCTTCATATAGATGGTGTGTCTTAATGGAGC
This sequence comes from Ptyas mucosa, assembly GCA_012654045.1. NCBI lineage: Eukaryota > Metazoa > Chordata > Lepidosauria > Squamata > Colubridae > Ptyas > Ptyas mucosa. Next base: position 2,694,088 of record WNWU01000018.1, read on the forward strand.
ATGTAAATATGCTGTTTCTACATCTATATGGTTAATACTATATTTATGCTTAGCCGCCCATACTAGCATTGTTCTTAAAGTACTTGCACGTAAACTAGGAGCAAAAACTTCATCGAAATCTTGTTCAGTCTGAGAAAAACCTTGAGCTACAAGGCGAGCTTTATGGGTTACTGTACCATCTATGCTTTTCTTAACTTTGTAAACCCATCTACAACCTATTAATTTTTCACCAGGTGGCAATTTCACAGTTTCATAAACACCTAACTTGGTTAAAGAATTAATTTCCTTACTCATTGCCTCCTTCCAGGCATTTTGCTCCTTATCAGGATAAAGTTTGATATCTTCATAACTTGAAGGCTCAATGTTAATCTGGCAAACCACAGTTGCTTTATAACGATCAGGTGGATGCCTTTCCCTAGTAGATCTTCTAGGTAAAACAGGACTTACAGCAGATGATTCCTCTGACTCCTCCCCTAAAACTACATCCTCTAAAGCTATTTCCTGTTCTTCCTCCTTGATAGAGGATTTTACATCATCTACATCCTCAGGAATATCATCAGGAATTTGATGCTCGATACTAACAGTATTATTATCATGTCTATAGTCTGCATGCTCTAGTCTATTCCATCCTTCATGTTCTAGAAATTTAGCATTAGCACTACAGTACACACTCGTAGTTCCCTGTGCCCAAAATCTAAAAGATCTATGGTTTGATTCATAGCCAACGAAAAACATTTTTCTGGCTCTTTGTTGATCCTTTCTCCTTAAACTAGATGGAATATGTACCCAAGCTGGGGCTCCAAATGTGTGTAAATAACTAAGATTAGGTTTCCTCCCATGCCATAAGGTGAATGGAATTTCACCTGTAGAGGAATGAACCACGTTGTTTAACACATGGTTAGCACACATGGCAGCTTCACCCCATAAATTATTAGGCAAACCAGAATCTGCTAACATAGTTCTAATCATGGCCTGTAATGTTTGACCTCTTCGTTCGATATACGAATTATGCTGTGGTCTGTACGGAGCAGACCGCTTATGCTGGATCCCTGCATCCTGCAAAAACTTTTCCAACTTTTGGTTGGTAAATTCCGTACCATTATCAGTAACTAAGCATTTAACCTTGAATTTCTGTTTCCTTTCTACAAAACGTATCCAGTTGGTAAGATGCTGGAATGTTTCACTTTTTGTTTTCATAAGATAACAGAATCCGTACCTTGAATAATGGTCAACCATGCTTAGAATATAGCAGGCACCGCCAATGCTAGATTTCTTGGGTCCAATTAAGTCTATAAAAACTACTTCTAATGGGTTTGTAGTTTTAAAACCATTAACACGGTTTGCTGGTGTTATCCTACTCTTCTGTTGACTACAGGCATTGCAATTTAGATATTTACTACATGCTTGTAGTTTTATTCCTTCAGATAATTGTACTGTTTGTTTTAACGTTCTGAAGTTTAAATGCCCAAGCCTCCGGTGTAACAGATGAATACATTCATCATGTGGTTTAACATTATTATAAACAGACTTAGATTTAACCATCAATACTGGGTTATCTCATAAAACAAATAAATCATTTTCTAAACTTGCAGTAACAACTTTGCCATCTTTCTCAATAAAACACTTATCATTTTTGAATGTTACTGTAAACCCAAATTTCAGTAATGATTTAACAGATAATAAATTAAATTTTAACCCAGGAATATATAACATAGGCAATGGATCATTGCTAAATGACCAATGAGCAACACCCTCTCCAGCTGCCTTAACTTTCCAACCATTTGCTAATTTTACATGCTGGTTACTCTTCTCCATTTTAACAAAAAATTTTCTGTTTCTAGAAATAGATTGAGAAGCACCACTGTCAACAACCCAGCAATCCTGGTTAACATCAGTAGTTGAATTTGATATAGCTAAATTACAACCCTTCTTGGGTCTAATATTGTCCCTAACAGGCATTTTCTTATTTTTACAATACTTAGCTATATGCCCTTTAGCCCCACAAACAAAACAACGTTTTACAACATAGGCAGTTGAGTACATTTTTTCTTCTTTTGGTTGTTGCACTCTCAACTGATCCCTTTCTTGTCTTCTTTTGGATTCTTCCAATAACCTACCGGTTATGCCAGCCAATGTCAGGTCATCTCTGGACAAAACCTCTAACGAAGAAACATAGTCATCATAACTATCGTCTAATGAAGAAAGAATTATATAAACTTGTTGTAGTTCCGAGAAAATCAGTTCCTTTTCATGTAGCTCCTGGAAAATCCTGGTCATGGATTCCAAATGAGCCATCATATCTCCACCCTTAAGAAGATGTTGTTTAAACAATCTTCGTGTGAGATAAATATGAGCACCCACAGTGTCTCGAACATATAGTCTCTTCAACTTGGTCCAACACCTAGCAGCAGACTCTTTGCCACGAATATGGACAAGCTGCTGATCACCCAGTGTTAGTCCAATAATGCAAAGAGCTCGTTCAGTGTCTCTGTTAAACTCGGTTATCTTCTTCGCATCTTCTTCATCATCAGGATTCCATGCTGTTACATCCGGTGGATTATTAACTATGTCCCAAAGTCCTTCTCTACGCAGAAGTAAACTACATTTTGTAGACCAGGATACATAGTTTGTTCCATCCAGCCGGGTTATCATGGATAAATTTGCTGCCTGTTCTAGAGCCATCTTCACTTGGATTGTTTATCACAAACACAGTTTGTACTATTCACATTAACTCTCAGTTTAGCTTTTAACAATCCTTGTTAGTTATGGTTGGCTCTGGGCCCATAACCCATGTTAAGGATATTGATGTTGTTTTACCAACCAGCAGAGTAACTGCACAAGGAAACGTTGAGAGCAATGAATAAGAAAACTGGTTTAGCAAAAGTGTACTTTATCATAGGAAAAAGCAGTAGCGTAGTCATAAACAAATCCCAAGTCTTCACCAATAAATCAGTCCAGTAAATCAGTCCAAACAACTCACTCTGGTTAGCAAACCACGATGGTAGCAGATCCATCAACAGATAGCAACTCCTTTACAATAGCAGCTCATAGCAGTTCAGTCACAATAGCAGTAGCAGTTCATAGCAGCAGCAGCAGCAGTTTCTGACCAGGTTACAATACTTTGTTTAAATATACTAGTCATTAAATAAACTAGTCATTATCCCATTACAGCATGACTCAGCAAGAAGGTAACATTTACAGCTTAAAGTTACAGTATATATATATTGCCTGGACAACTGGTTCTAACATTATATACATCATATAGAATCCTAACATGGTTTTACAAACCATAGGGTCTGAGTTTCTGCCCTCACTCTGCTTAACAGCTAATTCTCACAACACTTTCTTATGTCCTGGGATGTAAAACCACCTAGTAGGGCTGTATTACTATTACCCTTCTCATTTTTTTCCATTACTGATTTCCTTAACTTCTTATGGCTATAACTTTGTTGTTTGTATCTTATGATTTATGTTGATTGCTTATTTAGTATCCTAAATATACTTTTATTAGTATCCTATTATGATTTATGTTGATTGCTCATTTAGTATCCTATGACTATCACTGAGTGTTGTAGCTTATGATTTGTGATGATTGTATTTTATGTTTATGAACATGATTTATCACATGTTGCTTGTACACAGAGAGCTTATGCACTGGAGACAAATTCCTTGTGTGTCCAATCACACTTGGCCAATAAAGAATTCTATGCTTAGTTCTTCTACTCTTACCGCTCTATCCATGCAAAAAGACTTAAAAATGTATTTGGATTTCTTAGGTGAAATGTTAACATCACTACATATTTAAGACTAAATTTTCATTGATTAATTGATTTGTTCATTCATTCATTTTGTGCTCTTTTGCTGCTTTCTCAATCAAACTCTTTTCCTCCTAAAACTGGTTTTTTTTATATTTAGTGTCATATGAACAATGATTATTACATGAAGCTTAGCTCATTTATGAAAACTCTAGTATTGCTGTTCATTAGCCATACATATTGCTGGCATAGAGACATCAACCATTTGATGTGTGCAAATGAATTGCAGATTATGGGTTCCGTATAGAGCATTATCATTTGACAAACTTTAATGTCTGAAGTGATCCTAATTTTTTTTTTGTCTAGTATTAGAAATTTCATAGATAAGCACTGACTTTTCCATTACTGTTGTGCACCATTTGCTTCTTGTTTTTTAACTTATTGTCATGTCCTTCACATGTCCTTCCGTTAAAGGTAGCTGCTTGGCATACAGGTAAACAGACCTGGGCTGATTGTAGAAGTTTTTCCACTTGAATGTTCTTTTTATCAGTACATCTTGTGTTGGTTTTTCCCTAATGCATTTAGCCAAGAAATGACACATAAGAAAAAATTAACTTACTAGTATTTGGTATTAAATGGCATGTTCCTTCAAGGAGGTGTTACATTGATGGACGATATGGAATGATACTGTACATAATGATACACAGAGATACCTATGTCTTTTCTTTCAGGTTTCTCTGATAAAGTAAGAGAACCTGGACAGTGTCACAGAAGAAGGGTGGGGGGAACCAGACTGAGTATTACTGTTAATTTTGTTTGTTACATACACATTTGTCAGTTTAGAGCACAGTACTTACACATAATATGGTAGTTCTGTTCATTACAACTATAGACCCTTCAAATCTATAATGGTAACACATTATAATTTCAGCTGAAATTGATTTGTCAAAGAATTTTGTTTAAGAGAGTGGATAACTGTTTGGAAGAATGCGATTGATAAAATTTATAGATTTTATTTGTTTAAAAGAGAGGGAGGGAGGGAGGGGGAGAGAGAGAGAGAGAGAGAAAGAGAGAGAGAGAGAGAGAGAGAGAGAGAGGGAGAGAGAGAGGGAGAGAGAGAGTAGTCCCTCTAAACAAAGAAAGGAAGAACATATTGTCAGAATTTGATATTTTTAGATCCCACCTATTAACTAATTTTAAGTGCAGGTATCCTGAAGTTCTGAGTAGTACCGAGGCAATGTCCCAGAGTCCCAGATAGATTATTAATTTCCATGTACAGGACCAACCAGATAGAAAATGCTAAGGGATGTGGATGACATGAACATGCCAATAAGAATTTAGGTTTGCTTTCAGAACAAGCCGAACTTGCAGAAGAGAGACTCGTTCCACATTACCCAATAGGAAACCAGGCTTCTGGTGCAAAGCATAAAAAAGAGGAAAAATATGTTTTAAATTAAATCGTCGGAGATAGACAAGCATCCAGTTTTGAAGGATGTAAATATTTCATCCTTCCCATTTCAGATTTAATTGAAAAGGGACAGTTTCTCAAAACTGAGACCACTAAAAGCCAAATCACTTTATAGGATCTGGAGATTAATTCAGACTTCAATAATAGAATGTTTACCAGAATGTAAAACAGTGTCAGCAAACTTCAGGAAGAAGACAACTAGAGATCATTACAATATAATAAAATAAAAATAGCATAATGGCTGTTATAGAATTCTATAATATGCCTACCTCTGGTGCTCTATTGAGTTCTGGTCAACATATTTGAAAAAGGATGTAAGAGAGCAAGGGAAAGTATAGAAAAGGCAACCAAAATTATCGGAGGAATTTACTTAATACTTAACGTTCAGTAATACCGTTATCTAATATTATTATTATTATTCGTTAAGAATACTTTCCCTGTATGAAAAGGCTAGAATTTTTGACACTCTTTAGCTTGGAAAAAAACAATAACATGGTTAAAGGAATGATCCAGAATATCTGGTTTTATATTCACACACACACACACACACAGAGAGAGAGAGAGAGAGAGGGAGGGAGGGAGGGAGGGAGGGAGGGAGAATAATAACCAAATAAAATAAAGGTACATTATCCATTATGTGAATACAAGTAATCCTCCACTTCTAAAAGTTCATTTAGTGACCATTCAAAGTTACAATGGCTTTGAAAAAAGTGACTTATGACTGTTTTTCACACTTACGACTGTTGCAGCATTCCCATGGTCACGTGATTAAAGTTCAGATGCTTGGCAACTGACTCATATTTATGACAGTTGTAGTGTCCAAGGGTTATATATGATCACCTTTTGCAACCTTCTGACAAGCAAAGCAGGGGTGGGTTCTAATTTTTTTTACTACCGGTTCTGTGGGCGTAGCTTATTTTGTGGGTGTGGCTTGATGATCATGTGACAATTCTTTAGGATTTAGCAGAGGTACTGGTCTACCAGGCTTTAAACTGCTTGCAGAGCTGTACCGGTCTACTCATTTGTTTTTGGAGGCGCTGGTCTACCCATTTGTTTTCTTTAAACACTGATCAGCTGTAGGGTGGCCCTTTGAAGCCCGGTGGCAAGAGTTTGAACAGTTTTTTTTCCCTCTAGCCGATAGCTGGGACTCAGGAGGCAGTAATAGATTGGGGGAGGGGCCAAATAAAAGGTAAGAATAATGCAGGGGTGATGGGGAGGGGCGGGGGTGGTGGTGGGGCAGAACCGGTTCAGTGACATCATATCGTCACCGCTACTGGCTCGGCGGAACCAGGCAGAACCGGGAGGAACCCACCACTAAAGCAAAGTCAATGCGGAAGCCAGATTCTCTTAACAACCGTGTTAATAACTTAACTACTGCAATGATTCACTTAACAGTTATGGCAAGAAAGATCATAAAATAGGGCAAACTTCACTTAACTCTCTCACTTAGCAGTAGAAATGTTGGGCTCAGCTGTGGTCGTAAGGCTAGGACTACCTTTATCTGAAATCTATACCCCATACTGCACCACTTCACAATATTTCCTTCTGCAATTCACTGTAAACACACATGCTATTGGCATTAAACATTTTCATTTCATCTTCCCAGATCCCAGGGAACGATTCGATCCTGTGTAGATTGTTCTGAAAGCAAATTATTTTAACATTATAAGGTTGTAAAAATGAGCACAATGACCACAATCCTGTATTTTTCTGAGTTCTTTTAAAGGCAGGTCATGGAACCGATATAAGATGCAGCAGTTTAGGGATCGGAAATAAATGCCATCTTTCAGATTCTTAATCTATGATATTTATTTTAAAGCCACAATAGATGTGTTCATTTTAGGAAAAGTAATCCTTTCCAGTGGGGTTTACTTCTGACAAGAGAATCTGCTGAAGTTCTTTAAATTTTAAACTAGGCTTTAAAATACTACTCTAACTGGTGTGGGTTCTCTTGCTTGTTTAGCTGTGCACACTTTTAAATATGTCCCCCCAACTTTATAGGGGTACCAGCCCCCTTTCATATCTCTGCTCTATAGTTTAATATAATATGTATTTAGGTTTGCACTGTCACATAGCAGTCATAAGCATGGAAAATATTTTTTTATCTCTTAATTTTCTTTTCTGCCCTGAACACTCAGAGCAAAATCTTTAATTATTAACAGTGTTTATAACAATTTAACCAATAAGCAAAACACTGTATTACCAACTTCTTATTGAAGAGGACTTTTTTTCTTCTGGGATATATACAGTATATATGTATATATAGTCTTTAATGAGTTGTGTCAAAATTATATATTAAGAAGAAATGTAACTATTTCTGTTCTGCCATTGCCAGAAGCTGTAAATGCTTAGTTTTAGAATTACAAATGTAAGAGTAAGATACTAAGCACTTCTGAAATCAATTAAATGTATTTTTAAATATATGTTTAGATGTTCTGTCCATAAAAATGCACTAGTCATTGAAATCTTTAAAAAATTATTACTTTAAAATCAGCATATATATTTTAGTCAAGATTTACTTTTGAGTAATGTAGAATTTAAACAATTTATATGGCATTCAGTTATATAATGGCTCTGTAGGGTTTATAAAGATGCAATGCAATATCCATAAACCAGTATTAAAAGCACAACAAATATAAAACACAGAATTAAGACGATAACATTGAAAGGCCTGAGTCAACAAAGACATTTTAAGTTCCTTCTAAACAGTAGAGCTTACGTTAAGGTGTCTTCAAACACATTTTTAAAAGAGTGATCAAAGTCTTTAGTTTTGCTCTTTCAAAGTTCTTAACTGTTATAGAGCTGAGAAATTACATACATAGCAGGAAATGTGTGCAATTCATAAAATTTAAATACATTTAAATTTAATTTAAATCTTAATTATAAATGTAATTTAATAAATTTCCTAAGACTGATTGGGATTCAGAAGATTCAAAATTTGGTTGTACTGTAGGTAGACTATAAGTAGAGAGTGCACACAGACAAAATTCAACTTACACAATGCCAGATCGGTTGTCCATCTGTTCCAGTATTTTGCATTTGCTGGTAGTTGTTCCCTTGAGTATAAGAGACCTTTACATGACTATGTCACAGATTGATCCCAAGAACTTTTGCATGCAAAACTGAACACTTCTGTAATACTTTCCTGTTTACTGTGGAATTCATGTGACTGCATCTTAATGGTGCACGGAGCTGCTGAGCGCCTCATTCTCTACTCCATTGTTCCCAACCTCATCAGGTTATCAGTGAGAAGAACAAATAATTATCATAAATTGTCCCTAGCAATTGAAAGAGGAGGACAGTGAGCCAGAGAGGGGCTATTACATGGAAAGAGTAAGTGCATTTTTTTCATGCAGGTCCTTGGTTTTCTATTCCCACCTGACTATACTATGTTTGGGAATGGGTGGGTAGAAAACATTGTCCATTTCTCTGAAGCCCTGTAAGGTTGACAAGTTCAGGATATGAATATAAATGTCTATGGATGAAGAAAGTCCAGTTGCCCTCTGGGAAATAAATACAAGTACTTATATTTCTGGAAATATATTTTCTTATAGCAGGATAATATTTTTGGCTAAGGTTGCTTAATTTTTTTTTTTAAATTTGATTTATATGCTGCCCTTCTCTGGAGACTCAGGGCGGCTTACAATGTGTTAAGCAATAGCCTTCATACTTTCGTATATTTATACAAAGTCAGCTTATTGCCCCCACAAACTGGGTCCTCATTTACCTACCTTAGAAAGGATGGAAGGCTGAGTCAACCTTGAGCCTGATGGGATTTGAACTTGCAGTAATTGCAGACAGCTGGTGTTAATCACAATGCTTTTAGTCTGCTGAGCCACCAGGCCTTTTTTTCTGGTGGCGGCAGAGGATAATGTAATATTGAAAGCCTACTGAAGGAATAATCCAGATCAATTTATATGTAGCATAATTAAGGTGTCAGCACCCCAGTCCAGAGCTGGACCACAAATAGTCCAGAGTTGGACTATTTAAAAATAGTTTGGGAATTTCCTTTGGTAGAAAATATCACCATCGTATTGATGAGTTGGAGGATGCAGTGGCTCAGTGGCTAAGACGCTGAGCTTGTCGATTGAAAGGTCGGCAGTTCAGAGGTTCAAATCCCTAGTGCCACATAATGGGGTGAGCTCCCATTACTTGTCCCAGCTTCTGCCAACCTAGCCGTTCAAAAGCATGTAGAAATGCAAATAGAAAAATAGGGACCACCTTTGGTGGGAAGGTAACAGCGTTCCGTGCGCCTTTGGCATTTAGTCATGCTGGCCACATGACCATGGAGACGTCTTTGGACAGTTCTGGCTCTTCAGCTTTAAAACAGAGATAAGCACCACCCCCTAGAGTCAGGAATGACTAATTTAATTTAATTTAATTTAATTAATTCAATTTATATGCTGCCCCTCTCCGAAGATTCGGGGCAGCTCACAATACATTTTTAAAAATCATTATAAAAAAAGTTTTAAAAATTAAAAACATTAAAAACATTAAAAACTCATTCACGCCATTCATGGCCGGATCTCGCCAGATCACAAGAGCGACTAGCACATATGTGCGAGGGGAACCTTTACCTTTACCTTATTGATGAGTTACCCTATGGTAAAATGGGTAGCCCATACATTTTATAAATAAATAAATGATTCTCTTCTTTTCTGATCTGTTGTCTTTGATTTGTGTGGGTGAATAGTATGTTTTTGGATCCTAGCCACTAAAACAGGAACATAAAGTCCCCTTTAAATCGAACTTTGAGCCAAGTGATTTATATGGACCAATCCATATAGTTTGTTTGCCATGATAAAGAAATAGTTTTCCTCTAATATATATTACCTTCCTACTTTAGCCCACAGCCCTTAGATTTCCAAGTACCAACAGACATGAGCCTACTTAGAGACAGACACAGTTGGTAAGGAAATGCCACCTGCCAAGGAAAATTGCCTATTAATAGTTAAAATATAATCTGTGTCTCATTCCTTGTGATCATACTTCATTGTTTAAATTATAACACACAAGTAATCTGGGATGCTGCCTCATGATAAGATATGGAGAGAAGCGGAATAGATAATTACAGCACTTCAGAGATGGTATTTCATATTGCTTCTTAGTAAATAATTATTCCATATTAAAGGCTGTTTACAAAGGCTCATTTTAGATATTAAAAGTGAAAATGTAGCAAAAGGAAGTCTTTTGATCTACTGCTTTTTTAAATTCAGCTAATATAGATATCATATCATATGTTTAGTTCATGTTGCTATCTAATAATGTGGAATTAAGTGCCAAAAACAGTTTCATATCAGCATTTGACTTCAAACCTTTAAATATTAATGACTGCTACAGCACTGTTAAATACTTCATTTTTTGGCCTCCTCTCCTGTCGAACTACAGTTGATAAGCCAAGCTCTGGAGTCAGTTGTCTGGCTAGTTATTAAAGCTGTGATAAGCATTAAGAATGGCCCTGCTATAGTCCTCTTATGAAACTGGAACATGTAGAATTCAAAGCGTAAAGAGTGAATTGTTCTCCCTGTTTCATTTTGATCACAAAGTACATACCACAGATATTTGTGAAACTTAATGATAGAAATTGTTCACGAAAGGGTCTTTCAAATTATTGTCCTTATAATGTCAAAGGTTTTTCATTACAGAGGCAATCTGGATCCATTAAAATCAAGCTTCAATGAATTCTGTGCTTTTTTGTAACAATATCTTACAATATTATTTGCTTTTTTCTTATATATTAGTTATAAAGCAAAGTAGTTTCCTCTCTGAGAGTACTTCAGTGAGCTGGGAGAGTGTTCTTTTTCCACTGTAGTTTTAAATGTTTTAATAGTTTTAAGGATGGCTATGGACATCTCATCTCTGTAGTTTTATATCATAGGAGCTGCCTTTCTCCAGGTCTCCACCAGGGGGCAGGTTTTCTTCTTCTTCTCTTCTACCTCCATATTACTCTATTTTATTTTCTTCACTTAAAAGACATTGTCTAAATTTGAGGAACTCAGAATAACTGTGCCATTTGTTCAGTATACATATGTTCTCCTATATAGTGCATTGTAGCTATTGAGAGCACCCATAACATAGATGTAGTAACAGAACACAGAACTCTGGGGATCCACCTTCCTCATTTTATAACAAAGGTTAACAGTAACAGAGTTGGAACGGATCTTGGAGGTCTTCTAGTCCAATCTCCTGCTCACGCAAGAGACCTGTACTAGGGATTCGAACTGCCGAACTGCCGACCTTTCTGATCGACAAGCAGTATCTTAGCCACTGAGCCACCTAGTCAAGGTATTCCTAGCCTAACTATAGGCGGCTTGTGACCAGCAGAGGAAACACACGCCATAAGAAATATCGGAATCCTATTTTATTGATATAAGCTACAGGAAACTGAATCTTGAAAGACTATTTTATTTCCCTGTTATATCAAAGAGAGTTAAGGTGGAAGAGCTGTGGTGGCGCAGTGGTTAGAATGCAGTACTGCAGACTAACTCACTGCTTACTCCTGGAGTTTGAGTCTGAACAGTTCAAGATTGACTCAGTCTTCCATCCTTCCGAAGTCGGGTCGGTAAAATGAGGACCCAGATTGTTGAGGGCAATATGCTGACTCTGTAAACCACTTAGAGAGGGCTGTAAAGCACTATGAAGTGGTAGATAAGACTAAGCACTGTTGCTATTGCTATCCAGTTTAAATTTATTTCTAATATTCTTTTCTTTTCCAAGGCTTAAATCATATTTTCATAACAATTGTATTCCTTCTCCAAGGTGAACTCTTTGATTATACTACGGTATCTTGGAACTAAATCAACTAGATGATTAAAGAGGTTTCTATACTGTGTATATGCAAAGACCCATATCAACCAAAACAACATGGATGTCCAACTTTATTTGGCCTGGTTTGATATTTTAATTTGAAGAGGTGTTGTGAAACAGCTTCATTTTCCAATGATACTGCTCAAACCCCAACAAAGCAAAGAGCTTGGCTTGGGTCTAAGGTTTCCTGCCGGGCTTTTTATGCCACTAATGGGAAAGGCCAGAACATAAGAACACAGTTGCCATTTGTTCCTTTGAGGTATGGAAGTCAACATCTATATTACTGACCTTCCAAAAAATTTTCAGGTTTAGGCAATCTGAACCAGTTGTTCTGCCTCAGCTACGGACCCCAAAGAACACAGCACATACAAAGTTTGTACAAAACTTAATTTACTAAAATAACTCAGTCTTTTTCAAAACAAAGGCTGTTAATAAACTTTTTTAACAGCCTACGAGAAACCAAAGATAAAGTAATCACAATCTTATTAAGGTTGGCAGAAAGCCCAGAAGCAATTTGCAGAGAATCCGGATGCGAAGTAGAGTGAACTAAAGTTGTTCTCTACAAATTGCTTCAGTCAGCGTTCCTCCTTAAATAGGCTAAGGGAGTGGCCAATTAGCCCCATGCCTTACCCTCAAGGAGACCTCCTCCTGAGGAGCCACTCCTGCCTTTTGGCCGCTCTGCGCGCCCGTACATCGAGAAGAGGCTCCTCCTCTTCGTCCTTTTCATTTAAAGGAGCTTCTGGAGGTTCTGAAGGCCTCCAGGTTGAATCCCTGTCTCTGAAATCTTCTCCAGCCTCCTCTTGTCTGACTCGAGTGCCAGCTGCACAGGCTGCTGGGGCAACACCACACCAGCCTCCTCGCTGTCAGTGTCAGCTACAATCCGCAGAGGCTGCTGACGGGCCACAACACCAGTTTGCTACCGGTTTGCTGGTTGCACATGTGTGCTGCGCACCAAGCGCATGCTTTGCATGCATGTGCACAGTTTGCACCAAATGTGCACTGCGCGAGCATGTACGCTACACACCAAAAGGAGGCTTGGGAAGGTAAATACAACAGCTGGGGGTGGAATCAGCTGTGGCGTGCAATCATGAGAACCTTTTAAAAAACTTTTTAAAAGCATTTTTTAGCTATGGTTCAGGTGCATAGGTAGTAAAAATGCTATAAAAAAGTAAAAAAAAAAGAGGGGGGTTCCAATGATCACAGCTGTGCTGCACGATCGTCTGAACCTTTTTTTAAAACTTTTTTTAAAGCATTTTTTTACTACCTATTCACCCAAACCGGTAGTAAAATAATATTTAAAAAGTAAAAAAAAAAAAAGTTCCGACGATCAGCTGAGTGACGCAGGATCATTGGAACTTGGTTTTTTAACTTTTTAAAGCAATGCTTATAAAATTTAAAAAAAAACCGTTCTGATGATCACGCATCGCTCAGCTGATCGTTGGAACTTTTTTTTTTTTTTACATTTTTTTACTACTGGTTTGGCGAACCAGTAGCATTTTTTACTACCGGTTCGGCAAACCAGTAGCATTTTTTACTACCGGTTTGGGCGAATAGGTGTTCTGTCATCAATTGTTAGTGCTGCAATTAAGGAAGTAACTAAAATATCATGTCATAAATATCATGTCATAAAATATCATTCTATGACTGAAATGCTGCAATGATAAGTCCTTTCATTGAAACAATGGCTTGCATAGCTTCTTCTCATCCATGAAAACCAAAGGATAAGCCTTTATTTACATCATTATATGAAAGTTAGGGCTTCTGCATAATGTTTATTGCTTACCATGTGTGTTGATCCCACTTATCATCACATCCATTTTTCATGGTTTTTTTTTAAATGTACCCCTCTGATTGATCTTGATGTGCTTAAGGAAAGGCAATTTAGGGCATGGGGAGAAAGGTAAAGAAATTAATATATTATTATGATTGTTAGAAATGATCCTGCAATAGAACTTTGCATGACTCCTTTTTAAGACTCCATTCTATTCCTCAACTGTGCTGTTTCTTTTTCTGCAGGGAGACCATTTTACATATTTTGCCTACAACGCTACATTGATTGGAGTTTGGGATGCCCAGGGAGTTATATGCTTCTATAAACTTTGGAGTTCTGCCGAGATCTTTTTGTTTTTCATTGCCTTCTCTCAGTTTCAGCACTCACCATATGAATTTGCTCTCAGGAGTGATGTTTGTTTGCAGATTTAATACATTTCTGAGCTTGTTTGTGGCTCTGCCGTATATTACCTCGTAAATATATCCTTTGTCAAAACTAGTAGCTCCCATTTCCCAAACAGAAAATTTTAACTGTTTATAAGGTCACTTGAGAAGTGATGAAAAGGTGTAATTTAGCAAGCATACAATTGCAACATGCTGTGCCGTGTAATGCACTGAGAAGAAATTAATTTTTGTTAATGGATTTAGAACTAGATGTATGGAAATGGTTATCTATAATACATACACTGCTAAACAGCTAAGTAGTCCTTGGGGTTTTCATGTTAATTATCTATATGTAAATCATTTCAATCAGAATGGTCTAATGAGTCAAAAACTACTAGGAAATGGGAATATCCATTTGTAATGTCTGTCAGGCTTTGTTCTAAACCACGATGCTCTGCTTCCTACAAGATCCTTGTTAGAAGCCATTAATGTGCTACTATGAAAGATTGAATATGTTTAGAGAATACTTTGGGAATTGAATTTGCATTCCCTGCTTATGTTCTCCCATATCTGGGAGAAATCTGGAAGTGCACTTGATGGTAACAAAGAGATCCGGTAAATTCTTTCATCTGCCATTCATGGTGATCTAAAGTTTTGAACGCCAGGCTTGATGACTCTATACAATATTGGCAGATTTCTTAAAATATTACGATCTCATAGTCCCTTAAAGCAAGAAAAGAAAAGTGTGCACTTATCCACTTGCATAAAACTGATGTGATGGAATCTCCATCTGGAGTAGTAGTAGGGGAGAGTTTTGGTAATAGATAAAGGTATAAATATGATTTGAATACAAGAAAAGGATATGAGTAAAAAGGGACATTAAGACAGGGACGGTAGGCACGATGGTGTGCTTATGCACACACCTTACAGACCTCTTAGGAATGGGGTGAGGTCAACAGTAGACAGTCTTAAGGTTAAAGTTTTGAAGGTTTGGGGAACAAACCACAGAGTCAGGTAATGCATTACAGGCATTGATCAGGTTCAGGGTAGTCATACCTTAGAACAGTGATGGCTAACATTTTTGCCATTGCGTGCCAGAAGTGGGAGGGAGCATGGGGGTTGTGCGCACTTGTGCCCACATCCATAATTCTATGCACCCCGCCCTGACGCATGCGTGCGTGACCCCCCCACTCCCACTGCTCCTGGCACATGATGGCCGGTTGGCCCGTTTTTCTCTTTCCCCAGGCTCCAGGGCCTTTCTAGGAATCTGGGGAGGGTGAAAATGGCTTCCCCACCCCCAGAGGCCCTCTGAAGGCCGGAAATGATCCATTTGCCAACTTCTGGTGGGCCCAGAAGGCCCAAAAATCAGCACACATGCCAGAGCTGAGCTCGTGTGCCCACCGATATGGCTACACGTGCCATAGGTTCCCCATAACGGTCCTAGAATTTCTCAGGATATATCTAGTAGATTAAAAGGTTGTAGCTTTAGTTTAGCATGATTCTATTTATTAGATATAAGCAAATAAAAGATTGAACTTGATTGGATGTTGCTTTATAGTCTTTGTACTTGGGCCTACAGATGATTGGAAATTGGGCAAGTTATATAATCAATATTTATATACACTTGTTGTCCTCCTGTTCCTCTGCTTCTCTGATGTCCGACTCTGGAGGCTCCGGAGTCCACGCGTAACTCCCAGATGGCCCTGACCCCATCTCTGCCTCCAACACAGAGCTCTTGTCCGAGCCTTCCCCAGACTCCAGGACTGGCCCATGTTCCTCCCCAGCCTCTTCACTGTCTGACTCTGCTGCCAGCTCCACAGGTTGCTGGTGGAGCACAACAAGATCAGATATCAAATACACTAAGATCAAAATGCTCAGAATCATGGACCTTATCAACCTTTGCCTCACCACCTATTTTCAGTTTGATGGCAAACAAATCAAAAAATGAGAGGAACATCTATGGGATTACCACACTCAGATTCATAGCAGAAATTGTAATGCAGCATCAAGAAACTTTAGCACTGCCACAGAGACAATGTACAACAAGTATAGTGTATCTTCCATTGTGCCATTGATGTTGCACAAAGCTTCTGATGCTTCTACTGACTCCTGTTATTTCTAGTCACTTGATTATCCAATCATGTGTCAGGGAGTCGAATGCTTCTTGTAATCAATCCAAACTACTTTCAAGTTGGTCTTCCTTCTCTTTCGGTTTCCCAAATCATCTTGTCAATTTGAAACTGATCTTTTGTTCCATTGCTGTTTGTGCAGTTTCCTTTCTGCTCAGATGGAAAGAGCTTGTTTTCAACTGGGTGCTGTTGGACTTGCATCAGCTACCATACCAGTTAGACTGTTGTCCCTTCCCTTCCCTTCCCTTCCCTTCCCTTCCCTTCCCTTCCCTTCCCTTCCCTTCCCTTCCCTTCCCTTCTTTGCTTTCTCTTTTTTTAACAAGGTTTAACATTAGCATTTTATTCTCCTATGATGCTGATTTGGGACTGAGAGCTCTGATGTTTAATTGCTTAGAAAGAGGCATTTAATCCAAAGATGTGATTCTCCTAACCCAACCATTCAACGATGAACATTTGCTACATTTTGAATTTACTAATTTACTAAATTGAAATAGCTGTATAGTTAGTATTTTTGCTCTTTTGATATGATGAAGACTTTTACATAGATCAACTTCAGTAAAAGCAGGAGACTAATTGAAGCAAGCTGGCTCTTTCCCTCCAGAGGTACAAAATATTGTAAATGGCATGTAGTGTGTGAATAAAGAACTATAAAAGAGGAAACAGTCAATTTCTTTGCTTCTCTCTTGGGCCCTGTTTTCCCCTTCATTTTTTTCCCCCTCCTTCAAGGAATCTGAATAGCTATATACTATGATAATAAGCGTGTAAGTAGAACCAACTAAGACAGTGTCGTGATAAAATTAGAATAGAATTCGGGTTCTGTAATTAAAGCTACACAGGTAAAAGATATACTTTCAAAGATTTATTTTGAAGAGAGGTGTTCGTTTTGGAAAAGAGGGACAGCCGGAAATATAGCAAAACCAACCCTATTTCCAGAGTGTTCAGTTCACCATGAGAAGAAATGGCATTAATTCAGGTACCCAATTACTGTAATGTGGTTCAGAGCACCTCGATAGGTGTTTCAATCTCAAGCAGAACTAACATTTGTAATCCTTTAAATGCACTTAAGAAATTGATGTTACAGTCCCACAATCTGTTAGGGGCCTTGCTTCCTGGCTGATTGCAAAGTATGCCACCATTAATTGGATCATCAGAATGTGATCCGCGTCCTGGTCCTTGGATTATGTAAGACTGCCTTTGCTCTGACGCAATGAACCCGAGGCTTCTTTTGCTGGATATTTTGACCCTTAATGTAGATAAGTGGTATTTTTCATCAATCTTAGCCCGCATTTAAAAAAGGGAAATGTCAATTCAATGTGGGGGCATTTAACTTAATTCAACATCTTTTAATTTAATACCTTGCAAAAGTTAGTCCCTATCCGACCTGCCTTACACTTCTGCTGATGGAATATTTTGTAAAACACTGCTGAAAATACTTTGTCTTGCTTTAATAAAATCAGATTCTGAAAGTCTCCACATTCTAAAAAAGAGAGAGAGAGAGAGGTAGGAGCTCAAAATGTTAAATCACTAGAATGGAGTTATTTTTCTATTGCAGACTTAATTCCTGAATGGTTTCTATCTTTGTTGGAAGAAAATAAAACCTAGTGAAAAATTATTTGCCCTTGTTCTTTGCCGTTTTCATTTTGGCTCCCTATTTTTTGTTTGCTTACTAAAGAGAACTGATGCGCTTTTCCGATTGTAAATTAGTATTTACGTACAGCAGGCAAATCCCGCCTTTTAAAATTGGTTCCAGTGATGTTACTGATGTTTAATGTTTGGGATACTTGCATTCTGTAAGTGTCAAAATTATAAAAGTGAATTATGTGGTCGTAGGTTCTTTGTGTGATATCATGATGGATGTACCGAAGGGGCGGGCTTGCATCCTGACAGCCCAAGAATGCTTTCATCGGATTGATTCATTTGATGTTCCCTGCAAGATACTGGTTTTTACAGTGCTTAGATTTGCAATGTAGTAAGAATCTTGGCAAACAGTTTTGAATTTGACTTTTTATTTGTTTGTGTTTGGAAACCAGTAGTTATGTGTGCTGGGAGGAAATACTCTTTTTTTTAAAAAAAATATTTATTTATTTCTTTACAAACAAAGTATTTATTCACATACAGATCGCGATGGGAGCTTTACACAATATAATAACTTCAATCAAAATATACAAATAAGATATAAAGTGTACACCAACCTTATCTTCTTTTTATTCTATTATTCAACCAAGTATACCATTGGTCCCAACATTGAAAATACTCTTGAATGTAATGGGGCTTACTCCGAGCAAAGAATTGCCCTGCATGTTATGATGTAATGGAGTTGTGATTAATGAGAAATAACACAGTAATTACTTCCTGCTGGATTAGCCCTCTTTTGGTAAATTGAAATTATACAATGTGTTATGTTTTTAGCAGCTATGTGCTTGATTTATAGACCTCTATTAGGATGGTTTATAAATACTGTAGAACAAGAGCTTCTTTTACATTTATGCAATATTTAAGGTACACAATCCATAATACTTGGAACACCAGTGTCTTTTCTAATTATATTTAATTCATAATTGTCCTATGAATAATAAACATGCTTTATATAAAAAATAAGTAGTTCTCTACCACCTCCTTCCAGTTCATGCATTATTACAATTCTGTAAAGGAGTTTGTTTGAAAGAAGAAAGGAAATTGAGGAAAGAGGAAAAAGTGCGGAGGTGCTTTGGCTGAAAGAAATGTTAGCTACGGAACTGAGATTCAGCCTATTTTGGAAGATCCCCTTCTCCTTGAATGGTCTGGTTTCACAGTACCCTTGATGTTCACGTGACAGCCAGGAGTACATTTGACTTTTTGAGTGTCGTTTTGGACTCCTCCTAAATCGGTCTGGTTTGATTTTGATTATTTTTGGATTCTTGCAAAATGCTGTCCTTATTAAGAACCAACGGGATGCTTCATGAAGTTCAAAAAGTGAAAGCTGCTAAATTGTACGTAGTACTCAGTGGTACTGAATGATACCGAAGGGCTGCATACTTGCTCATTATTTTCCAGGCAGAATCCACTGTTTGAATTTCTCAAGGGCTTAGTACGGTGTTCCCTGATTAAGGCCCTCCAGATAGGCCGCATTACAATTCCAGCAAACCTCTGCCACTTCCCTGCACTTCTAGAGAGCACTGGGTAGACTAAGGAAGGCTACCTTAGAGGGTGAATGTTTTTAGAGATTGCTTGTCTCATTAAGGACCTGTCCAATTGTGGGCCTGTCTTTGCTGAAGTAGAGATGACAGGACCACCTTCAGAGCTTCATTTATCAGGCATGTAAGGAAAGTTTTTCTCTTGCTTTGTTCCAAATGGTCTCATTGGGAAAGAGATGCCTTTTCAAACTGGTTAGTGTTAGTGGTTTTACAATGGCCATTTTGTTGATGTGTGTGTGTGTATATATATTTGTGTTAAATGTTTTAAAATTTGCTGCATAGAACATTTTTCCTAGTGTATATAAATGTAGCTAAATTTTTGAAACAATAGTTATATCCTAAATATAAATATAAAAAAGAGTTGCCCTTTTTTAAAAGCAATCTTCCCCACCCTCCTTCCCTCCAGATAGGCATGACTATATATCTCATCATTTCTGGCATCAGAGCTATGGGCCACGTTAAACATGAATTAAAGACTATGTGATTCTTTTTATTTGTTTATTTGGCAAACCATGTTTAAGGAGGTCTTTTGAGTGCTTGCAAACCTAAAAGCAAGAATTGGATCTTTGATGAATTCCTGCATAATGTTGGCCTACAGCACTGAAGCAGTGTTTCTCAGCCTTGGTAGCTTTAAGGTGGGTGAACTTCTAACCCTCAGAATTCTCCATCCAACCTTGCTGTCTTGGGAATTCTTGGCATTGAAGACCTCCCATCTTAAAGCTGCCAAGGTTGAGAAACTGCACTGAAGTGATCAACCTATTTAACTCAAAGCTTAGGCTGCTCTGCTGCCAGAGTCCCAGGTGGAATGGGCAGATGTGTGTATATTGCTTTAAGAACACTGCAAGGTTGGAAAATAGGCTTGAGTTAACCGAAGCTGATATATTGGCTCCCATTCACTGAAGACAAATGGAATCACATCCTTTGTGTATTTGCCAGGACTCTAGTGCTCTGTTTTGGGTTGGGATTTCAGTCTGCCTTTCCTTCTTAATGGGGTCCCTTGGTGTTGAATGCCATCCGACCACAGGATGGATGAGATGCCCTAAGGACCCGCATCAAGCTTACCTTTAAGAAAGTCCTTGCTGACCTGCAAAATGAGATTTCTTTGAATTGTTGAATGAGGATATGAAACTGACTTATAGCCGGAAAAGGAAAAAAGATGGCAAGCGATATGTATCATTACAAGTGATATTTAGTGATAGTTTAACATTATTTTCCTTGTGGTGATTTCATTAATGATTTCTATGAGTCTCATTTTTCTTTGTTCTGTGTCCAAGTGGGACAGATAGAGAAAAATGGTTCATATGCCAAATTTGGACACTGTCAGGAATGAGCTTGCAGCCAAAATAATTTAAATCTAATGACCAGCAGGTTGCCTCGCTGTCAAGAAATGGCTTCTACATCTGAAAATTAATAACAGCATGCCACAGCTAATCTTTTATAACATTAGTGAATGATCAAGAAATTTTGATATTGTAATCGATATTA
Organism: Ptyas mucosa; assembly: GCA_012654045.1. Lineage (NCBI taxonomy): Eukaryota > Metazoa > Chordata > Lepidosauria > Squamata > Colubridae > Ptyas > Ptyas mucosa. The sequence goes on from WNWU01000018.1 coordinate 2,715,059, forward strand.
GAGAGATCCCTAGAAATGTATTTTTAATAGTTTGGCCTGGAAAACAGCTTGAGACTTGCAGTAGCGCAACTACTTTTCAGCTTTAACACAATAAACAAAGCAATTCATGATAGACTTCATTAGTTGCTTATATACTTCTGGGCATGAGTCCATGCACAAATGATACGTGCTGCTTAGTTTAGCTTATAGCCCTTGAAACACTAGGTTCTTTAACAGCATGAATGGGCACTGGCCATAGGGCTTGATTCAGAAGGAAGAAGTGGAGCTGTAAGAATGGCTGGATCATCCACTTCATTCTCTTCATTTTGTTCTCCTGATCTGGACTGAGTTCCATCTACACGGTTCTCCACTCAACTCATTGTCTTGTCACATGAGAGAAACAACTGCAACTAATCCTTCCCCACTACCCCAGAATTTTAACAACCGGTTCGCCTGAACTGGCCCAGACTGGCTGAATCCCACCACTGGTGTAAATACATTCTTGGTCTAGGTAAGAAATTGCAATTTTCTTACCTAGAAAATTGCCCGTAAAAGATAAATGTTTTGCTGCAGTTTTAATTTTACTAGTCATAGCCAACTTTGGGAGATGGTGCTCATTGTTGTGACCCAGGCCCAAGTAGGTATTATCAGACACAAACAGTTCAAAACAAACAGACTTTATTAGAACATAGTCCAAACTAAATCAAAACTAATTCTTCATAACACAATTCTTCAGCCTTATCACCAATCTTGGTCTAATTAGGCAACCTGCCAAAAGCTTTTCTTGGCAAAAGTTCAGAAACAGAAGACGCCGACAAGAAATAAATGCAACAAGACAAGAAACAAATCTATCAACATTGTTTTCTGATAAAGAGACCAAGAGCCTTTGCTAGTCTTTTAAGCCTTATGGGAGGGGCCAATCATCTCTTGGTCCTACTCTCGAGTTGTCCTTTTTGCTTTAGCTGCTCTTGCCTTCTGGCAGCTCTTCTCATGTGTGCACTAGGAACAGGCTCCTCCTGTTCCTCTGCCTCCCTTCTGTCAGTCTCTGGAGGCTCTGGAGTTCGCACATCCCAGATGGCCCTGGCCCCATCTCTGTCTCTGGTGCAGAGCCCTCATCCGGGCCTTCCCCAGCCTCCAGGACTGGCCCATGTTCTTTCTCAGCCTCCTCACTGTCTGACTCCGCTGCCAGCTCCACAGGCTGCCAGTGGACCACAACACTCATCTCCATTTCTAGGCCATTGAGCAAGCACTGTCCGAAGACAAGGTCATGTGGTCAGCATGACATCATGCTGCAGTGCAGAGTGTGTGGTGAAACATGGAGCTTCCCACCAAAGTGGTACCTATTTATCTACTTGTATTTACAAGCCTTTGAACTGCAAGATGAGCAGGAGTTGGACAAGGGATGAGAGTTCACTCCATCAAAAAGGGATAAGGATCGAACCGTCAGAGTATAGACCTTCTCTGGAATCTTTTAAGTCACTGAACCACTGTGTCTCAACAAAATGAGGTTAGTAGAAAGGATTATATTCCTTCAATAAAGATCCTGATCCAGATCATGTAGATCTGTAGATCAGACAACTCTGAAGGACAATTGCATGAACAATGACCTTACTTGAAACAAAAGGAAGCATTTTTCATTAAAGTCTCCTAACAAGGACCAAAGCAAAAAACTGGAATCTCACCTTTGTGGTTCCATAAGGAACACTGCAGTACTACTCTTTCCCAATGATCCAAAATCACATCCTAAGATTTTGCATCCCCATGTAACCATAAAAAAATAATAATCAAAATTTCAATTTTGGAAGCAGACTGTATATACTCCTAGAAAAATTAAGGAAAAACAATCAGCATCGTGTTTGGAATATGGAGCTGAAAAAATGCTTTTGCAGTAGCAGAGTGATTTATGGGGCTAGCACTCTTGTTCATGTAGGAAGATGGGAGCCATTGATGAATTTGAACAAACCTATATATTTTAAATACTTCTGTTAAAAGAAGAGTTAAAGACTGAATGACACTTTTGCCAAGTATTTATTTTTATTCTTTTCATTTCTGAATTTTTATTTTCCTTCATTGTATGCCAGTGTATCACAGGACCACAAATACTATGTTTTGTTTCTCACAATTTTCCTGATATGAAAAAGCATAAACATATAAACCAAGTTACAGGATGTGGTACAAACCTGACCCATTATCATTTCAGTGCTTTATAAAGGCTTTTTAACATTTTAGCCACCCTAAATCTATTGCCCTTATTAAAAAGCTACATTTTAAATGGCTATCAGTGGCTTTATGACCTTGCAACCTTCTTTATAAGGAATGTTTGCACCCACTGCTATTAAACAAAATTAATTTCAGCACTTTTAAATTGTTAATCTTGCAAAAAGACAACTTGCTTCCTCTTTGGTGATCCTGCAGGTCATCACTATATGAGTTAGAAGCAATTGCCAGAGTTCATGTCACATGAACATCATTGCTCTAAATGAATTCTCCTAAATGCCTTTCAAAATTTAATTTGCCTTTTATCTCTTGTTTCTCTTCAGGAACTCTTCTCTTCTCTTCTCTTCTCTTCTCTTCTCTTCTCTTCTCTTCTCTTCTCTTCTCTTCTCTTCTCTTCTCTTCTCTTCTCTTCTCTTCTCCTCTCCTCTCCTCTCCTCTCCTCTCCTCTCCTCTCCTCTCCTCTCCTCTCCTCTTCTCCCTGTCCTCCCCCTTTCCTCGTTTGAAACTTAAGAAGCCCCATTGCAGTATTAGTATTATTCTCAGTATTACTTTCCAGTGTTTGAAACTTTTTTTTAGTGATAGGCATAAAGCAACACACACTAATTTGGTCAGATTATCACAGGCATCATTTTCTATTAAAAGCCTTTTGGATACATATGGCTAATAAGGAATTCTAATGTTTGTTAGTCCCATATCCATATCTGTCTTTTTCAAATGATTCTCTGCTAATATGTGTTTAGGATTATAGGTTATGATTCTCCATTGTTCTGCTTTTTCATCTCAGACATGAAGACTAATTTCAGCCCATCCATTGGCTGTCACTAATGGACAATAGTCTCTACTTTTTTCTGTTGTTTTGCCATGTTTGATGCAGCAATTTGAGAACTTTAAATTAGCCAAAATGTTTGCCTCTGTTGCCACTATAAAGTGTAGACCCATGAGATAAGTGATTCTGAAATTCTTATTTGCCTGAATTAAACAATGTGGTTACCTTGAAGGAAGTTCTGGCCGAGACCCTTGGAAAGAGAGAATTTGTTCTTAATTTGCCTCCTGCCTACTGAAATTGTCTATATTATACTTCTACCAGCTTCCTGTAAAAGATTTTGTTTGGCAGGCTGTGTCTCCTCCCAAATTTGGTATACTGTTTAATTTAGGGAGTGGCTCTAAGTTCTACTGCACCTCAAGAATTAATTAAATTTTGTTTTTCTTTCTGATATTATCAATAATGTAGTTAGTGCAATTAACATCTAATGTAGCCCTCTTCTATAAGGTATGTCTACCCTGTTTTCGCCAAAATAAGACATCCCCTGATAATAAGCTGAATTGGGCTTTTGAGCGCATGGCAATAAGGCCAAGCGCTTATTTCAGGGTTCAAAAAAAAAATAAGACAGGGTCTTATTTTCGGGAAAACACTGTATATCTGATGACGTTTCTGAAATTTCGTTTCATTTATGCCATATCCAAATAAAATAATTCTTGCTGACTTTATTATTTCTTTAAAGAAAGATTTGTCCTCCCAAATTTTGAAGATTGTAAAAACATAAACAAAGGAATACCTGACATGTATGTCAGAATCAGTGGGAATATTTTATGAAACAGATGAATAGAAATGTATCAGGATCAAGGTTAATATGAAAAATAGAATTGGGTATATCATTCTTTCTCTTCCATGGAATGTTCTTGATAATCTACTTCGTATTGAGTGGAAGTCTTCAAATGGATCCACTAATGTTTGGATCACAAGTAAAAATCTTCCCAGAGCTGAAATCTGACATCATTTAGCTTCCAGATTCTTCAGAGGGTTCTATTTGAGCCCAAGCAAATGAAAGTAGAAGCTTACTGTTCTCTGTTCAACATGGTCAGGGAAGAAGTTGGTTGTCAGTGGCAAATGGCAAATGCTGGTGTGTCCAACTCCATTCACTTCATTCACATTAATCTGATTTAAATATGAATTCTGTGTAATGCTAAATAAGGCTACAGTTAAATAATAAAGACGTATATAATTAAATATTTCTTATAATTACAATAATATGAAAATATTTTATTGCCCAATCTTCAGTTTGTCATTTTTAATTTTACTTTTTTATACATCACACAACAATTCTCTGCATATTTATTGAGAAGTGACCAAAACTAGATTAGGGATTGCCTCCAAATGAGTTTGGATCGAATTCAGTTGTGCACATGTATATGTATTATATAGATTTATAAGTTATAATAAATATTCCATAAACAGTATAGCACTTCAGTTTTAAAGGTTCTATATTTATCTAATTTATAATAACAAACGGCAAGTTTTGGAAAACTGACAAGGGGTCAATAGCCTGTACTTGTACTTTTAAGAGTAGTAACCTAATCACTGTGTCTGGGCTATCTTGCAAAGTCTGATTAGTTTTGATAAAACACAGAATGACTCAATCTGCAAATGTATTCAGTTTTATGCTCTACATACAAATGAAGCACAAATCAGTTCAGTCTTTAGTCACAGATGTGAGACATTTAGTGGCATCATCATGTCTTCTGTACAGAAGGAACAATTTCAAGTAAATAGAAATAGCATGTAGTACAATTCTTTCAGGAACAGTTAATTAAATAATGTTTATGTTCAAAGACCTAAAGAAACATACTAAAAAAAAAACCAGAGTGGATATTTGAAAATTGTAGTCAAACTGATATACAAAGTAAGAAATTACTAATGACCTTGGTTCTAAAAAATCTTAGGAACAGATTGGTAGATTTTGTAGATGTGTTTTTAGACTATTGTTCCAATTTGGAGGAGGGATTATAGATCAGGATGACAATGGATCCACATTAAGGGTGAAATCTACTTACCTTCCTTACTGGTTTGCTCACACGTGCACGCACGTAACATGCGCACGCAGACCTGCGCATGTGCAGAAGGTAAAAAACACATTATTTCCTGGTTAAAACCAGGAAGTAATGACACCTGGGCGGGTGGGCAGAGCTTCGCTCCACCATCGCTACCGGATTGCCGAACCACTGGCCAAGATCTCTACCGGATCGGGCGATCCGGGCCGATCCAGGAGCATTTCACCCTTGATCCACATGCCCATTCCCACTTTTAAAGAATCCAAAGAGTTCCCAGAATGAGGGTAAAAGGTTTTGGCCATGGGATGGTTCCTGCAGCCCTCCAAAAAGTCAGGAAACAGGATTGCAGTTTCTTGGATCTCCCAACTTGCCTTCTCTTGCTTTGAATATTTCGTAAGCCTCATGATTTGTGAAAAAAATATCAGTTACAATCTTTGATGGTTCCAGTTCTGCAGGATATGGTTGGCCTCTCTTAACCATTGTGAAGACTATGACTTACTGTCATAAGATTATTATTTTTTTCATTTAGATGTTTATGACCTTGAATGTAGACAGTGATTGAACTGACACTCAGTGTGGGGTTAACACAGTAATAAAAAAATATTGAAGACATTTTAGAATATGTAACCAAAAAGATCGCAAAATAGCTAGCAATCAAGAAACACAAATATTATCTGAATTAAATTGTCAGGCATATGTAGCACTTATGTTATCTAGTTTGGGTAATGAAATGTCTGCAAGAAAACAAGCAAGCTCAGGAAGCACCAAGGATGGTGTCATGTCAGAAAAATGCAAAGTTCCTTGAAATTGCAGTGGCTCCTAAGGTACAGTTAGTTATTCATTTGTGTTCTGCCCCAGCTACGGATCCCAAAGAATGTAGCACACACAAACTCCGAACAAAACTCAGTTTACTTCAAAACATAGTCTTTTGCATATGCAGGCTGTTAATAAAATGTTCTTAACAACCTGCCAGAAATTCCACAGATAAGACAGAGTCTTACAAGAGTTGGTAGAAAGCCCAGAAGCCAGGTTTGCAGAGAAAATCCAAACTCAATGATCAGCGAACGAATGAACGTTGTTTCCTGCAGTTTTTTACAAGCTGTGTGCAAACTTAAATAGGCTAAGGGAGTGGCCAAGTAGCCCCAAGCCTTACTCTTGAGGAGACCTCCTTCTGAGTAACCACTCTTGCCTTTTGGCAGCTCTGCCTCCCCGTGCATTGAGAAGAGGCTCCTTCACTTCATCCTCTTCACTTAAAGGAGCCTCTGGAGGTTCTGAAGGCCCTGGTTGAATCCCTGCCTCTGGCACTACATCTTCTTCAGCCTCCTTGCTGTCTGACTCGAGCTCCAGCTGCACAGGCTGCTGGTGCGACACGACACCAACCTCAGCAACAATCCACGCAGGCCACTGGCAGGCCACAACAATTTGATTGATAATACTTTGGTTTTGTATTTCTATAAAGGTAACAGTCTTGTTTTTATAATAACTTGTAGGTATAAATATATACATATAATAGGTAGATACCTATTTTATCTACCCAGATTTTATATAGAACTACTGAATAATTTGTGTTAAATTTTTTCTGTAAGAAGCCCATTACAACAGTGATTTATATTTATTTAATCTAATTCAGCTACTGTCTATCTCCCTGGCAGTGTGACTTATGGATCTGGTCCTTGAAAATTCATCGATTATATGGGCTGTGATTTACAAACCCATATGTGATAATAAATTTGTTAACATTTCAGTTGCCAAAAGATCTTACTTATGTAATCCCCCTTATGTAAGAGATTGCATCCAAACCTACTTAGTGTAAACATGACTGTTGGGCTTTCCAGCAATAGTATGAGGGGGAAACCATTTGGCAGCAACCTTCAGATTGAATGGTCATTTTTTTAAAAAGACAAAATGGCAAAAAAAAAAAGCGTAGCTCAAAAGATTCTGAATGAAAGAGTCACAAGGAAACCAAAAAGGGATCAAAGTTTACTACTGCTGCTTTGTTTATTTGATCAAGAAATGTGTAATGTAAAAGTAATTAAAGCCCTATAGATTGAAACATCAAAGCTGAGAATCAAAGGAGAATATGAAACTTTTATCATTAGTGAAATTAATTTAAGGACATCTAGAAAAGATAGTATGTTCTTGATAAAGGCAAAATAATGTTGGTAGTTCATTTTGCATCAATTTCTTCATTATCCTGTCATTCAAAATCTGTTGAGAAACAATTTTTCTGAGATTTGTCATGTGGACTCAATATTTGCACAAAATCTGCACAAAACTTGTTGTATACTATGATAAATTATTGACATATATTTCATGCAGTCTAATGCTGACTATGTTTATTTGAAAATAAAATCTACTTTGATTTATGGACCTTATTCATTGATATACTCATATTTATACATTATAGTAAATTTAAATGTAGTTTGCTTGGTGCTAGTTTATTACAGTAGGTGAATCTCAAACAACAGTGGTAATTCAATAAACCATTCTGGAAACTTATTAATGTTAGCCTCTAGACAATATTCAGATATGTATCAATAGTCAAATAATAATATATACAATATCAAATCAGTTAAAATGAATAATAAATACAAATCCGTATATATACTATTGTAAATACATATATATTTACAATATATGCAAGAATGATCTTCACTAGTCATAAGTCAAGTCACTATAGGTCAGTGACGGCTAACCCTTTTGCCATCGCCTGCCAGGAGCGGGGGGGGCAGGGGTTTGTATGCACGCGTATCCACACCCATAATTCTATGCACCCCGCCCTGCACATGTATGCGCGACCACCCTGCTTCCCCCAGCTCATGGCATGGTGGGCCCGGTACGCCTGTTTTTCTCTTTCCCCAGGCTCCAGAGCTTTTCTAGGAGCTTGGGAGGATGAAAATGGCCTCCCCCAGGAGGCCCTCTGGAAGCCAGAAATGGCCCGTTTGCCAACTTCTGGTGGGACTGGAATTCCCATTTTTTGCTCTTCCCCAGGCTCCAGAGGTCCCACCGGAAGTTAGCAAATGGGCTGTTTCCGGCTTCCAGAGGGCCTCTTGGGGGGGGAGAAGCTGTTTTTGCCCTCCCAAGCTTGTAGAAAGGCGTTGGAGGCTGGGGGAAAAATGGGCCTTCCCTACAACCCCCCGAGGCCCTCCGGAGGCAGGAAACAGCCTGTTTCCCTACTTCCGGGGGCCCTAGAAGGCCTTTATATCAACTGGCCAGCATGCGCATGTATGCCAGAGCTGAGCTCACATGCCCACCAATATGGCTATGCGTGTGCCATAGGTTCACCATCACAGCTATAGGTAGTCCTTGACTCACAAACACAGTTGAGCCCAACACTTCTGTTGCTAAATGAGAAATTTGTTAAATTTTATGATTTTTCTTGCCACTGTTGCTTAGTGAATAACTACAGTTGTTAAATTAGTAATACAGTTGTTAAGTGATTCAGGCTTCCCCATTGACCCCAGCACACTGCAACTGTCATGAAGATAAACCAGCTGTCAAGCATCCAATTGTAAATCACATGCCTATGGAGATGCAGCAATAAGTGTGAAAAATAGTCGTAAATGCTGTTTTTTTAGTGCTGTTGTAACTTTGAATGGCCACTAAATGAACTGTTGTAAGTTGAGGTACCTCTAGTGGTTGTATTTTGCCTGTATTTCTTGCTTTTTATTCAGCGTATACGCTTGTTATGTAGATTAAACTCTAAGATGGTAAAAAATACTTAGGAGCCTTTTTTTTAAATGGAGTCAGAAAATTCCAGATAGTAATAATAACAACAACAATAATATAGAAAAAATCCTAATAATCAACATATCCTAATTATTAGACAGATTTGAATGTAGTTCATTTATTAAAATTTATTTTAAAATTATTAATTTTTCCTTTTATTCTGAATTTAGTTTGTTAACAATATTTTTGTGCTGACAACAACAAACAAAACAAAACAAAATTTTTGAAAATTCCTAACCTTGGTTAGGTTTCTAATCATACCTCCTTTCTTCACATCGAAGAGACATCTTTGCCTTTTCACAAAATCTAATAAGGATGTCATTTGTAAAATTACCCTGTCTGAAAGAACACAAACTGCAACCCAGCATAGATCACAGTGGAAAATTACTCAAATTACCCAAGCACATTCTCTCTTGTCCTCTCCTTTCTTTCTTGTGCTCTCTCTTCAGTTTAGCTAGCTAAAATGTATAAACTGTATGATGGTGCTTTGGTTTACAGATGATAAAAACCCCTTTGTGTATTTCATCTGGACTTTACAGATAAAACTCGTTTACAGTATATTGTTTCTGTGATATTATGGTACTATCTTATGAAATCTTCAGAAATGAACTTCAAATAGAATATTTTTCATGCATTTATAGCAGGTGGGTATTTCTACATGCCTCTATGGGTAACTGGGTAGACGTCCTATTACAGTCACCTTTATGAACCAGTTTTGCTGTGTGTAAATGCCTTGTGAATAGTTTTTTTTTCCTGCACGCTTTAACTGTATGAATCATGCAGCTGAAATTTTGCTTCTTGCAATATTGTAAGATATACATTACCGGAAGCAAAGCTTAACTAGATATTCTTGCCTCAAATCGCCTCCAACATCTGCTTATGTGAAAATGGTTGGAAAGTCTTCCCTTTCCCCAACAAATTCCTGTTTGAGCCCATTTGTTAGTCGAGCTTTGTTCACACTAACTGTAGAAAGAGTCCTCTGTCTCAGGCATAAATTACTTTATGTGCCATTGTCTCTAAGCAGACCCTCCAGTTATGGATTGCTTTGTTCTCAACTTGACAGGAACATAATTAGAACTGTTGATGAAATCTACCAAATTGTTTCTCCATGGCCTTAGTGGTCAGGAAATTTGGTTGAGTCGTCATTGCTTAAAGGCTCTAAACACTTCATATTAGCTATATTATTAATATACCCCTCTGTGTGTGTGTGTGTGTGTCTGTGTGTGTGTATTTCTCTTTAGCCAGGTTCTTCCTACGTAAACCAAGATTTTTATGCA
>WNWU01000018.1:2730089-2764356 GCA_012654045.1 Ptyas mucosa
ATGTTAATAACAGGGCTTTAGACCACTGTACTATCCAAGGCTCTTTTATATATATATAAAAGACATAACCATAACCAGCGGTTATGATTTAGAATTGTTGAGATGGGTGGCCATACAAACTGATTAAAAAAAATAAAACTATGGATTGTGGTTTAATAGTTTCTGTGAATCTTGTTAAGATGGTTCTTATAATTTGTCCTAAAATTGACCATTGTGAGGGAACAGATCAGCATTAATACTAGAAAGTGTATTATTTTAAAATGTTTAAATTGCATGCACAGATACAAGCACTAAGATCCATCAAGTGATCTTAGTTTTTTTGCACCCTTCTATGTGAATTGGTTGGCACAGCCTCAATATAAGTCTGCATTAATTTAGCTAGTAATTTCCAAATTATCCTGAAAACTATTGAATTAAAGTTGCTGATGACTAAGATTTCGTAAGTAAAGTCATAGTTATCAATAGTTGTTCTTGTTAGATAACTGAAGTTCAGGTGCTTATTTGTTTTAGTTAAGTGCTTTGAAATGCTTCAAAAGGCATTGATACTACTATATAAACAAACAGAGAATTTATTTTAATCATTGCTCTTTTTAAGATTAGCTTACTTAATACACAGGAAATCCTTTGGTGGCCTGTACTTATTTAACTCTAGCCTCACAGTAGGAGAGGCATTGCTTTAAAAACTATTCAAATAACTTTCTTCAAAGTATAATCTAGTTGGAGAATTAGTCAATAATGTAGGTATTTATCCAGATATAAAATATTCAAGCACACATGGAAAGAACTCACTAGAACCTTTTCTTTCTCAGACAAACAATTTATGTCTCTTGCTACATAGACGTAAATATGGACAAAATCTGTGAATTGATAATGAAAACAGCTGACCTCGTACTGACCTTATTGAAACCTTTGAAAATGAATTTACTGATCACAAGCAATCTAGGAACAAAAGATATGAAATACTAAGGACTGATTTATCAAAAGTTTTGGGAGTAAACTTTTACTCATATGGTCCTGACAACTAGGTTTGAAAAAAAAAACCATTTTAGCAAGAACATAGCAATAGGATTCGGAGGAAAAAAAGCAATTCATGAAAAAAAAACCATTTGAAAGTAAGAATTGACTGAACAAATCTAGTTGACTGAATTTACACAAATAACATTAGAAGAAAAATTATCTATAGATCTATTCTGGCATTCAATAAATGATTGAAGCAACATCTTCAACTACTGATAATCTGTGACATGCTGATACATAAAACAATTTTTTTATTTCTCTTTATCAAATCAGAGGATATTTTGTAACTGATTCTTCCCTTCGTACATAATGAGTAACTTTAACTGAAGTCAACTTAGTAGAATCTTGAGGTTGAAGGCTATTAGGCTGCTCATTATCAGAAGAGTTGAGTTTTGACAAACAGCTTACAAAGATCTTTCCTGTTTCCTTTTACAGTGTCAGCAGAGGTATTTGGAGCATCTTGAAAAATCAAAGAAGTTCCATAAAGATCTTATAGTGAAATATGCCATCAGAGATTATGCTGATCCAGAAGGAGAAAGTATCTTAGCTACTGAGTGGAAATAAATACTAAATCAGCATAAATCAGCAGCAAAACCACTTTGAATAGCAAAAACTGTGAGCCTAAGGAGTTAACCTCCATCTTTACAGATGGAATTAGATAATTTGGCATTGATTCCTGGATGAGATCAGCTATTGGAAACCTGACATGCATACAGTTTTCTTTTATATGTGATTCAGATGCTGCATGCAAGTCTCAAAAAAGAGTTACAAGACAATAAATTAGCCCTGTATCTAATCTAAATGCTATTTCTAAAAAAAGAAGTATGACGATCCTTACAAATACTTAGACATTACTTAGCTTGAAGCTACTTTGGTCAAGTGTGCTCACTGCCAAAAGTCACCTTTCTGAACATTAGCCAGAAAATTAATCAGGAATTGCAAAAAAAAAAAAAGTTTCCATCATAGGGGAACAGAACCACCCTTTAACATTCAGTAGTAGAAGATATTTGTCATTGGGATAAAAACACTATAGTGCTGTGATAACGAACCTATGGCAGGCGTGCCAGAGGTGCCACACAGTGCCTTCTCTGATGGCATGCAAGCCGTTGCCTCAGTTCAGCTCTGCTGCACATGCGTAAGGACCTCCTGCTGGCCAACTGGTCTTTGGGTCTCTGCCGTACATGCATGGGGGCCGGAGCATGTGCAGGGGGGCCATGTGTGCATATGCAGGGAGCCAATGTGGGGCCATGGGTGTATGTGGGGACTGGCCCACGGATGCGCGGGGTGCAGGAGGTGGGGGGCATGTGTGCATGTGCAGGTGGCAGGGTGCATGCACGGGGCTGCATGTACATTACATTTTGGGGGTTCGAATGAGTGCTTTGGGCACTCGGTCCAGAAAAGATTCACCATCACTGCTATAGTGTTTAGGTCATGAAATTAATGGGCCACAGGATCCCTTGCAATTGTTGATGATTGCTGGCACTATCATGATTCTAACACATGGTTGCTTGAGAATACTGTCACCTCTCTGCATAATGCAGGAGATATCTGCAGGTATCTGTGTTTTCTGTTACAGCATTGCAAAGCTCTCATTTGTCTTTGAGATCCTTATTCTGCATTATGTAGCAATAGCACTTATATACTGGTTCACAGTGTTTTACACCCTCTCTACACAGTTGTTCTGACCTAGGCTTCCTGAGTCAGTAAAACACACGAGTAGTCCCAAAACCCTCTTTTATTGCAACAGCTGTGAATTCTGCTCATTCACAGATGAGTCTCAAATAGTTGTAAAGAGTCCTTTGGGATAATCACCTGCCTTTATCTCCCTTGACACCCTGCCAAAGACCTAATTGGCAAAGCCACACGGAGTCCAGAATCAAACAGAGCTTCAGACTTTAAACTGAACAGAATAAACAATGTTGCTTCCTGCAAAAGCCCATGTGCCTTTGTCCCTTTTTTAAGTCTTATGGGAGGGACCAATCATCTCCAAACTCTACTCCCAAGTCATTCCTTTTGTTTTAACTGTTCTTGCCTTCTGGCAGCTCTGCACATGTGCACACTGGGAACAGGCTCCCCCTGTTCCTCTGCCTCGCTGAGGTCCAACTCTGGAGGCTCCAGAGGCAGCACCTATCTCCCAGATGGCCCTTTTTCTGCCTCCGATGCAGAGCCATCGTCCAAGCCTTTCCTAGACTCCAGGACTGGCCCATGTTCCTCCCCAATCTCCTCACTGTCCAACTCTGCTGCCACCTCTGCAGGCCGTCGGCAGACCACAACAGTGGTTTACAGAGTCAGCATATTGCCCCAACAATCTGAGTCCTCATTTTACCAACCTTGGAAGGATGGAAGGAGTCAACCTTGAGCCAGGGAGACCCGAACTGCCAAACTGCAGTACTGCAGTCTAACCACTGCACCACCTCTTAGCAACCTGATACACCGAACGGAATAGTAACATGGAGTATCTCAAAGAAAATCGGTGCATGCAGCACTGGGTAAGAGTGCCTTTGTCATGGAACAGTAGCTCCTGATGTAATCAATACAGTGGGAAATTCGTGGAAAACAACAAGCTTACTTACTTTCACTTTTGCCCAGATATGTCAGCGGGTTATTTGGGGGGGGGGGGTTGTTGGTTTCTAATCTTGTAAAGACGCTGAGAGTCACTTCTGTGAATTAGGTGGCTAAATAAATAGTACAGTATATGTAAACAAACACACAGGAAAACTGAGTTCTAATCCTATCTTAGGCACAAAGCAAGCTAGTTGACCAACCCCAGGAAGCAGCCATTGGCAAACCACCTCTGAAAATGTTGTCATGAAAAGTGTCTGGATTTTGAAGGCACATGTTTTAAAGCTTTCCCCCCCCTTAAATGGAAATATAATTTCTATTTTAAGGGAAGTAATTGTTCCAATCTAGTCTGCATTGGTCAGACCCTGTTTCAAGTATTGTCAACAGTGCCCAGATAAAGAAGGATTCGTAAAAAATGAAATAGTTTCAGAGTAGGCAACAAACAACATTAGGCAACTAGAGACTAAGCCTTGAGGATATGTTTAGTCTTGAGAAAAAATGACCGAGGTAAAATAGCACTTTCATGAAAGGATTAGACCCAGGGATGGGTTCTACTTACCTTTACTACCGGTTCGCAATGGGATCGCGCACACGCGCCTTGCTTCTGTGCATGTGCAGAAACTTCTGTGCATGCACAAATCGCTTCTGATGATGAAAAGGTCAGTGGGTGGAGCCTCCTGCCGGTTTTACTACTGGTTCTATAGAACCGGTCTGAACAAGGGGCAACCCACCACTGATTAGACCTCTCTTGTTCTAGAACACAAAACATGGAATAATGAATTTTAAGTTACAGGAAGGCAGTTTTCTTGAATATTGAGCAGGGGTACTTTGTAACAGTAAGTGCAGTTCGATAAGGGAATTTATTAACTTTTTTAACTTTATTAACTTATTTAAAGAGTAGACAACCATATTCTATTTTAATATTTCCACTGAGCAGAAATGTTGTATCCAGTTGTACAAATGTTGTAGGCCTAAATAGGCTCTTCCAACTCAATAATTCTGTGATTCTTGGTAAGTAAAGGGGTTCTTATGGAGGCTGCTCTTTCTGTTGTCCTTCTATATTTCCAGGCTGGCTCCTGGACTTTGTGTACTCTCTGTTACTAATCTTCAAAATTTTTTGATTGATTTGATACTTACTCACACTCTGTAAGCAGAATCCAATCTGTCTTTCCTTTGTTTCGTCCTGCATTGTTTTCAAAAGCATAGGACCAAGATGGAGATGAGAAGTGTCATGCCTAGTCCTCCCACTTCACTAACCAATATGTTTCCCATCTAAAATGTTGCACGTAGCAGAGTTCAGTAGCAACCTGTGACAGTTTTGTCACTAACTGTTTGTGACTCACAATGCATTCTTCACAATTTTTCTTTGGTAACTGCCCATTTTGTTCATATTTCATGGAAATCTTCCTGAGCTGACCAGACCAATAGTTCTCTAGTGCTGAATATACTTCTAGTTCAATGAAAGGAGATCACTCAATGAATATAAAACTGAATTTGAGGGTTAGCTCTAGGATCTCTTTTGAAAATTGAAACGGGAAGGTTAGGAGGAGGGGCACACTTTTATTCTTCCTTTCAGATCTAGAGCAACAATATATTTATGCCATACAAACATCACTTTCTTTGCTGTGTTTATATCCACTCTGGTATTTACTGTCCTGGCATTATTAACACGTATGTCTGAGTTTCCTGGATTTATTTTTTCTCTAGGCCTCTATTCCTTAAAACCGTATTTAAAATGACATGTAACTGGAAAGGCAAGCAGACATTAATCATCATAGAAGTTTCCTCCCAATTTTTTCCAAAGAAAAAACTGAATATAAAAATTAAAATATTACATGGTTTTCTAATTATTGGGAAAGAAGAAAATATTTTCCCTCAGAAATGAATACAGAGCCATCTTTTTTTTAATGAATAAATGTATTCCTTTTAACACTTTTGTTGTTTAAAAAAGCTATTGTTTTATTTCAGATGTGAGAAGATATGCTGCTAACCTTGTCATCGTGAGTGCAGCAGAGCAGAATTGATAACTGTATATACATGTTTAAAACAAAAATAGAGTGTGATTGTGTGAGAGAGAAGCGAGAGAGGGGAAGGGGGAGGATGGTGAGAGGAAGAGAGAGACAACTTATTTAAATCCTGAATACAGTCAGACCTCATATGCATTGTTAAAAAAAAAAGCCCTAAAGAATTGCATATGGATTAGGGGGATGAATATTCTATTATTTCAGGCTGTTCTGCTGATCTTCTTATTGTGACTTTGCGCTTCAGAAATCTGCCAGGAATTTGGCTTTGCCGTCCTAGGCAGTAATTTTAAATGTGTATCAAGCACTTGATAGTGTATGATTTGCGTGCTGTTGCATTCCCATTCCCTAAATTTTCCACCAATTTATTACTTTTTTCATACTGTTTTAATATTTCAGGATGATGAATATATACAGCATCATTAAAAGTAAATAAAAAATGCATGAAATTAAAAAATGGAATATTAGATGTTTCTTTTCTGTAATCCCCAGGTCCAATAGAAATGAAATGTCTCTGTTCTGCCAAGTAATCCCTAAACATGATTATGGCCACTGTAGCTTCCACCTAGCCCACGTAATATTTGTACCGCATAAGCCTATTTATGTAAGGTTTGAGTGAAAGTTGTTATTAGAAGATCTATAAACCTATTTTACAATTCAAAAGATATGCTTCTCTCCTAATCTCTGAACTTTTATTATTTTCTTGGCACTAACAGCAATGTGCCTTTAATTAATTTTTCAAGATGCTTTTACGTCTTCTTTGGGGTACTTTCAGGATGATTTGAAATGTCTTTTTCCAAATACCGCATACAGGCCAGCAGCACATCTATCTGAGTTGCATTTTACTAAAAGGAACCTGGCAGAACACAAAGCTCTTTCAGAATACCTTTTTCTCTTTAGGAACCAGTTTTAATTTGAGAAATTATATGTGGGGGAAAAAAATCTCTTCTAGCTTTAGGATTAAATAGGAAAAAAGACTAGATTTTGCAATTTGGGCCTGTTAATACTTCTGAATGAAGAAAAAAATGTGATTAATACAGTGAAATAACGAATAACAGGAAAATAATAATAATAAATAATAATAACAAAACCGCTTCCCAGTTCATCAAAGATTTCAGAAAACGAATCATGCTAACCTCTTTATTATGTTTTGTCCATTTAATATTTATAACTGGCACTGTTATCAGTATATTACATTTCAGTATTTTTTGTTTTGCCCTTTCCTGCTTTTTTTTTAAATACAGTTTTTCTTATAGGAAATAGAGAAGGAATATTTACTTATTCAATTTATTCAAATTTTATCTTCTGAATAACAATAGTACCAGTTATTTTGGTATTAAATGAAGTTTCAAAAATGAGAATGCTATTGTGTTTTTTCCCCCTATCCCGTATCTTCATCCTGTGGAAATGGAACTGATATCAGGTTAATAGAAAGTGGCTATTTATATCAATATTCTTCGACCTATATGTCTAATAGAACAACGAAGGACTGATATCTGAGCAGCAATCCCAAACCAGGAATAGTCACAGCTGACACAGAAGATAGATTTATGCAAATGCCCTCCAAGTCATGACTGCCACCTGTTCTCTTACCAGGAGATGTGAGCTTAGGAGGACTTCCAGATTCTCCACAGGATTTGTCTAAAGAAGTACAACTACATTCTGAACTAGAGAGAGAAAATCCCTGGACCAAGAAGGCCTCAAAATCAGTCTTTATAGAATTGAGCCTCAGTGTGTTTCTCCTTATTCAGACTCTCACAACTTTAAGACACTGAATCAAAACCCTGACAGCTTCACCTGGGCAATCAGGGCATGAGATATATAATTAGATATCATTTTAGGATGCTGGTGATACCCAACTGGGTACCTTACTTAGTGACACCATGTAGTTTTTATATGAGAGCAAGGAGAGAATTGATCCCTGAGATACTCCATAGAAAGAGTCAAGGTTGGATCTTTTCCCCTTTTCAACAACTATGGAATCAGCCCTGAAGAAAGGAACAAAAGCACTATAGTGCCAACCGCCCTTTCCTAATCCTTTGAGCTGGTTCAGAAGGATATATATTTTCCCCAAGAGAACAAGGGAAGTCAGTATAGCTGCACCTCTCCATCCAGTCCCATCATTAGGTCATTTACAAGTACAGTTAATGGTGTCATTCAGACCTACTGTGCCTAGATCTGAAAATTGACTGAAAAGATTCACATAGTCCATTTTCTCCAAGGCCCACTCAAGCTGCTTACCTTTTTCACAACCTTTCTTCCAAAATAAAGAGCTATGTCAGAAATTATCCCACATTGTCATATCCAATGAGGTCTCATTAAGGTGGGTTGGATAACTGCACCCTTAAGCACAGAGAAAATGTTCTTCAAGGATGAATTTACTACTACTGGGACTCATCGTGCATCACCTCTGAAATGCCTTAACCAGCCAGAATGACATGGATCTAGTAAACAAGTGGTTCCATCCACAGTTCTGAAGGCTTCACCCACTTCTTTGAGACCAACAATTTTAAACTGTGTTGACCATCCAAAATAACATTCCTGGATGATAGCGTGCTAAGTATTTATCTTGAAGAAAATTTCAAAATGCAGACAGACAAAACAGACAGACATAAACAGAACACTATTTCTTTCTCATGCTAGAGAGCATTCACTTCTTTATTCAGATTAAGCAGTTGCTGATTAATAGAAGAAATCATAAAACATATCTGGACTATAGCATTTATGTGTTCACCATTATAGTTTTTTTTTCTTTTAAAAGAGGGATTTTCTATTGACATTTACGTATTTATTTACTACATTTATTTTTAGATTAACAGATTAAATAATTTATTTTCACATCACCTCAATTATATCTGAAGTGTAAATATGTGAAGAGTTTAATTATACTTATATACGTACTTTGTTATAATCAACAGTGGGGTATATAAATTGTCACACACCAGCTTTTATAGGAAAAGTGTTTTAATCTAAATATAGTTTGTTTACTCCCTGTGGCTTGTATGTCACTTAACTCCAAACATCTCTAAACAACAATGACAACTATTAAAATAAAATCACACTCATCAAAATCACTGCATCCGCTAATGGCACTACCCATTGGAATAAATTAATCCTCATTGTCCCCAAATGCTTTCTCAAAGGTCTATGTCTTTAAGGCTCTTTGGAAGCCCATCAAGGAAAATGGCAGTCACAATATTAGAAGACAAGCTATTGATGGAAAAGCAAAACAAAACTGAAAACCTTGCACCTAGAATCACAGATTTTTCTAAGAAAAAATAGGTGCAACACAATAGTAGATGCAACCATCATGTCATATGATCTTCAGTGCCAATATACAATTCCTATTTCTACTAATACTTCTATGTTATCCCATTTACAAGAATGTTTCCAATATAATTATTACTAATGGTTATAATGTCAGTCAAAATAGGGGCCCAACAGGTTAATATCAGGTCATATATAGCACTGAATCTTGATTTCACTGTCCTCGATTTCAAGCAGATATTTGCCTCCATCAGTTACTTAATCTGTTTTAGCTGGAAAAAATATTTCCTCATTACTAGGAAAACACTTCACGAAGATATAGTTCCTCCCAATTAGCTGTATGGGCATTACATTGACAATACCTCATAAATCAGCCAACATTTAACACTGCTTTCTTCTATGCAACTTGAGTTTCATGGCCATCAGTACTCCAGAAACCATGCAGGGGAGTCTTTATCCAGCTACTAACACAGAGAATGTATGAAACAACAGCAGCAACAAAATAGATTTTGTTACAGTTGGAAATAATGGTGTTTTATGACTTTTTGAACAAGAGAAATGCAAAAGGAATAAATTGAAATAGGGATTGGCTGTGGAAAAAATAGCCTTTGAAATTATATCACAGTTCTAATTCAAACAGGGCTGTTATGTTGAATTTCTAGTTGAGATAAATATTTAATCTATCTATAGCAGGTAGACAAATAACAATGATTTCAGAAGAGAATATATGAATATGAATGAATGACTGGTCTTTTACTGTAAGGGGAATATAGAAACTGAAGGGAAAAAAGTTATATTTCACAGGGGAAAGAAGATGGTAACAAGACAGATTGATGCTATGATAAATTTCCCAACATTTCAAAGGGTACCATAATAATAATAATAATAAAAAACCAGTCTTGTATTTTCTGGTGCTTTTCAGAAAAGTCATATTGAGGGAAATACAAGCATAATTTGAGAAATTGTGCTAGAATTCAGTAATAAATAATAACTAATGGGATTTGGGTCTTTTGTTTCTCAAACACTAATAGGGCTGTCTGAGAGTTGACAGATGATTATGGTTTAAATTGGGAAGTAGGGATGGGAAAATCTTTCTCCTTTAAACTGTCTATATTATTTTTTCCATCATTTTTTGGATCAAATTTATTTAACCTAATCTCAAAATCATATTAAAGTTAGCAATCCTTACAACTGAATGCGGATTTTGAACCAAAATTTTCCACCACCTAGTATGTTTTTAAGTTAGTTATTTCTAAAATATGCTAATCTCATTATAACAGTTCCTCTTAGGACAATGGATAACAGCAACAGAACTAATAAATATAAGTACATAGTTTCTCAATACTATTTAATTTCATATTTCTGTGCATATTTAATTACATTTTAATTTTCTCTTCAATATTTCCCCTTTTCCTTTTTCCCAATTATAAGAATAATAATAGACTATCAGTTATCTTTACTAAATTTCACAGAACATCTACTCTCAATGTTTCAATGATTACTTGGTGGCTAGATCCTAGAGTTTATCAACTCCAGAAGGCTTAACCAATTCTTAATGCCAAGAACCACTCTTCCACAGATATAAGATCAATTGTTTTCAATTCTATATTAATAGTGTGTGTTTAATTAGCTCAATTCTTGATGCTCACTCAGGAATAGCATATCTGAAACCTCACTCAGACTGGTTATAAAAGGGGAGGGGGAAACCATAATATGATTAGAATATCTTAAATTGTGTATCTAATCTAAGAACTGGAATTAACAAAATACTCCTATATCAGGGAAATCATATATATATATATATATATATATATATATATATATATATATGGTTCACCAGCTGCTTATGCTAAGACCATATACATTATATTATAGACAACTACTGTTGCTGTTTGGGTACAGTACTGTGCAGTAGTCAGGTTTTTTTTAACCCAATTTTGCAAAAGTAGTACAAGAATTTATATCAGGGGTCTATTTTTTATTTATAATTACGGGAATAAAATCATAGTATAGATTGTGATGAACTTCCAGATTTGTTTCTGTTATGAAAACCTATTTATAAAAGGCGGTTTATGTATGGTTCATATGCTTCCCCTGATACAAACACAGAGGCCATAATTTTAAGAACAAAAATGGAAATGGGAAAGTAAAAAGGTTATTTTGAAACAATATTTTCTCACCAATTTTTTTTAAATGAGCTAATTCTTTAGAGTGCTTAAGAATACAGCACACTTTAATTCCCTCAGTAATTAAGATGGAAGAATTAGATACAAAGAACACATGAAGTTGCCCCTCATGATACATTCATTGCTCTTAGATTTTATGGTAAGTAATATCATGTTGCAAAGTTTCCAAATTACTTTTTACACAAATCCACAGAAATGAAATCTTCTCCTAGTTATGAAAATGAAGTAATGTCTTGAGAGACTAGTATATTACTTCAGATTTATGGAGATAATGAGCCCCAATCTACTTTCAGTTACATTGCTGGCCCTTAAATGCAAAATGGTTTAATTGAAATTGAACTATGATGAAACGCTGGCAGCCTTAGAAGTACCGGATAAGCTCTGGATTTAAAGGGCTACAAGGCAGAAGGGAACGAGTATGAAATGAAGCATATTACTTCTTGTGGGACTGCTTCCCGATTGCAGGAACTCGTATTGTGCCTTGGATAGCTGCGAAAACCCTGTGCCTTCATGAAACTGGTCGGATGGTCTTGAACCAGCTATCTGTTTTCAATCTCATCCCCCCACCCAATTATTCATTTTATTTATTTGCATTTTGTTCTACTTTAAAGTCATATTTTTCTTTTCTCAATAACAGATCTCACATTCATTTTAAAGGAGTTTCCCTCCCTCCTTTTAATGGCAGCCCTTTACACCAAACCCAAATTCTGTCAGACTGAAGTGGGGACACTGCAGGTGGAAGACACAATCTCCCTTCTGCCCAACCTGAATGAAAATGAATTTGTGTGACAATTCTGTAGAAGAAAAAAAGGATAATATTAAGTGCATGTATAGGTAGTCCTTAATTTATGAACACAATTGAGCTCAACATTTCTGTTGTTAAGTGAGACATTTGTTAAGTGAGTCTTGCCCCAGTCACTAAACAAACTGTTGTAAATCGACAACTACCTGTACTTGAAATCCTGAAGTCCATTTTAACAATGGTGTAGATTGGCTGCCTCACACATTTTGTTTGTTTGTCAGTTTAATTAAAATAGCCTACTGTGATAATTAAGGTGAATTTTTTCATAATTTTTTTAACACTCTCTGCTTTTCTTTAGTAAGTATTATAATATATCTGCTCATTGTCATTCTTTCTAATAGCTTTGAAGTATGGGAGCCCACCTGTTCAATTATCCAAAGAAGTTAAAAGAGTTTTGTGTTGTTTATTAGTTTACACCATTTTCTACATAGCTTAATAACCAAGGCTGTCTGGACAAATAAAGGGTTTCCCTTCGAAATGCTTCTTTTTCTTGGGAATGTATATTGCTTCCTATACAGGATTGTAACTATGTCTTGATAAGCTCAAAATAGATTTAAAAACAGACATAATACAAATAAGTGGCATATCTCTTTTGAGTATTCCAGAATAATATAGTTAAATGCAATGCTCTGGTATCATTGTGAATTTTTGGAACATTTTTATTCCCTTTCATGATACTATATGAAATGTTATTTATATCATTATGTTCTTTATATAATGATTTTAAAAGAATTTTTTAGCATCCTCAATTTTTTTTTTGCCATAACCGAATTCAAAATAGACATTCCCCTTTCAGCTTATCTTTGTTAAACACCTGCAAAATGAATGCTATTTTGTTTATAAAGACTCTCTTCTTTTAGGAAAACCAGAATTCATGCATGGTTTATTATCTGCTGTTTTTGTTGTTGGTCAGTATTAATGGCTGTATAACTACAAATGAGAGGTGCCGGTATTTAACAATTTCCTAGTTGAATAAATTCATTTTGAAAGAATCATAAAATAAAAGTTTAAAAATGAACCATTCTTAACAAAATAAGCAATACATTGTAAAAAACTGGAAACTCAAAGTCTTAAATAGAAACATTTCCGTGCATTGAAACTACTTATACCTGTAGATTATATAATCCATTTCTATTTATTTTACTATATTTTGGTCATTATTTTAGTTTCTTCTGTAGATTATTAACAAACACAATCTGTGTCCTCAGGAAAGCAAGGGAGAACAGAAATCTGTTAAAAAAATCCCTTGTTTTTCTTGCATAATTGCTACCTGAACTGGTTGCAGGGCTTTTGAAGTGATGACGTTGCCAGAACTTTAAAAGCCCCCTCTCTTATTTATTACTGATCATTCAGCTCCTGTTCAGATATTGTCTAGTGGTCTATATTGATTCCCTGACAAGTATTTGCATTACTGTCAAGATGTCAATCAAATCCATATATATATATATGGATTTGATTGACATCTTGACAGTATATATATTAATTTAGGGCTTCTAGACAAAATCCTAAGGTTAGATCTAAACTCATTTTTCTTGATTGAAACGAATGTTACATTTGTACACCTGAGTCTAAAACTAACCTATAGACAATTTGCAAATAGTGACACTGAACTTCCACAACACTTTATATTTATTCAGTAATTACTGAACAAATACATTTAAGGCCAGTAAACAATAATATTACTTTAGATTAACTGAGGGAACTTAGGTTGAGAGATAGAAGCTTATATGAAGTTTTAAAATATCTGGGATTTTATTGCCAAATATTAGACTTAGATATGAATTCTGGAAAATAGAACAAAAGAAATTTAAATTATGTATTAGCATTCTTTTGGTCTTTTATACAGAATGAACATATTCCTGAAGAAATCTCTGGAGCATTTAGAAAACATAGAACTAATTTGACTCAGTTGTAGGAAGACTAGTAGTTGCTATTCTTACTATGGTTCCCCAATAGGATTGTATGAGGTGCCCATATCAGTATTCAGGCCTATACTGTGTCACAATGCTTTCATGTGAACTGAACTGTCTCTTCACACTCCCTCTCTCTCTGTCTCTTTTTCCAGCCCCCTCCAATTGTTCTCATTCCCTGCACTCATCGTACTGAAGTCAGAGAAACGCAAAAAGATGTAAGAATTGGCCAATTTGTTCTGACATAAAGAGATCTTTAGCTCTGTGAAAGGTGGTGGAAGCACTGTGTCTGAGTGACATTTCAACAAGGTGTCTTCTGGGATTGTTCACTTCTTGTCCCATCATATTTCCTCTGTGTCCTGTGTGAATACTTGTGTCTAATCTGTACAATGAAAACACCATTTGTCCTTTGGGAGTTAATACTCAACACTTTGTTAGACAGGGCTTATGGTGCCATAGGTCTGGGCTTAGCATTTATTTTTCCTTAACCTTTCAGGCATTTTAAAAGCCCAAATAATATTTTTAGGGTATTTCCTACTAACAGGGCTATTGTTACCAGAAGAGCACAATGAAAGTAGTATCAATAACATCTAGAATGGAAAAAGAAGACATTTTTTTAAAACGTAGAAAAAACAACGGTGGTTATTTTTAAAAGAATCTGGAGCAATCATATTACCTGTTTATTTTGCATTTGCTTTTAATTTAAAAGCATGACTTTTCAAAGTATATGGGTGTAGTTTAAGGTTTTCCAACCTATTTAGACAATGATATATCATGCTCAACTACAAGCCACAAAGGTAGCAAATGATGCTACCAAACAGGAAGAATCTAAACTATTGAGAGGTGAATATCTGAAATGAACACTTTAGCAAGTGTTACTTTACTTCACTCTCCAAGTGAAGAATGAAACTATAGGCAACAGTCATTTATAGTCCTTCATACAAAACTTTGCTTCCACTAGCATTAGTCGACACTAGCAGAGTAAAGCATTTACCATTAGCTTTTGTTTTCTTTCCAGAGCTGAGAAAGAGTGAGCTTCAATGAATGAAGGCAAATACACTTGTCTTAGGATAATGTTGCAGGATCCAGTTGGGGTCAATCACCAGGACCAGAGGTTTAGTCTTCCGAGCTTTTGGATTCGGGCTGGAGCCCACCCTCAGGGAACTTCTCTCTAACCAGAATATGTGAGTGGAACATTCTGGGGAGAGAGAAGTTTCCTGTGGATGGGCTCCAACATGTATATGAAAGCTTGGAAGATTAAACTTCTGGTCCCAGTGACAAATCCACATTGGATCCTGTAGTGAGCTTCAAGTCATGAAGCTTCTATGTATAGGCAACAGGAAAACCAGAACAGTAATGGCAAACGTATGGCATATGTGTCAAAGGTGACATGCCACGATGTTTTGGGTAACATGCCAGTGTTCAACAACACTCAACAATAACTATTCTCAAAAGCACACTCCTTTTTCTCATGATTTTCAGAAGTTCTGAAGGCTGCACGGGAATAGAGTATGCTCTCAGGTGGCCTCCAGTCCTCTAAATCACAAGATTGTGTGTTTTTGTGTGGTGTTCAGAGGTTTTCAGAAGCTGTGGAGGGTATAAGAGAGCATTCACTAAAGCTGCATTAAGAACAAAAGCCTTGTATGACCCTGAGCAGCCTTGAGTAGACTGTAGGGATCTATGAATAGAAAGAGAGCATTGCCTGAAGTAGCTCATGGCAAATACTGGGGAGGGGAGTGCTGTGTTACTATTCTCCAAGAGTCATGCATGGCATGACGTGGATGTTTTGAGTGGCAGTGGTAGTGTTGAAGCTTCAGTCCCTACTTGAGGTCCAGCTTCAGCATGGCTGCCGAGGGTCACTGTTAAGGCTGTCCTAAATGTTGGGAAGGGGAGAGGATAGAAAACTGTTTCTCTTTTGTTCAGTATGTGTGTGGCACAACAGCAGAGCTAGATTCGGCATGTTCCAAATTTTTGACATGCTGATCCCAAAAGGTTTGTTTGCCATCACTGAACTGGAAACAGTAGATTAAAACTGGATCTCCTGAAGCTGCATAAGGGAATAACATTCCAAAGGGAATACCTCAAGGACTCAGAAACTGAATGCTGCTTCTCCTGTTAAATCTCTTCTAGATGACCCTAATTCTTCCAGCAGTTTCCATAAAATAGTCTCTCTCTCCTCCCTCCCTCTCTCACACACACCATTAAATCCTCAATTGATCTCTATTTGCATATCTCCAGAAGCTCAGCTATTTGTGATCGAATACTAATTCAGTTCTAGAGTGTGAAGCAGTGTCAAATAAAATCAGCAGATACATGATAGTATTAGATAGATATACTATGTCTGTTATAGACCCTGATACTGAAAGCCAAGATGTCTGTGTATTTTCTCCAGTTCTTAGAATCAGATTCCTTTAATATTGGTCTTACTCCAAGTCTGTTTTGGTAGGAGAATATTAACGCACAAATTTTCCAAAAAAATACAATAACATCCTAATGTTACAGAAAAAAATAAATGTATTGCAATCTTTGCCAATTCTAGAGAGCAGAACACAAAAATTATAATACAAATGTCTATAAAACATTGTTAAGTAAGATTTGCTTACATTTCTGATTTGGCTCAAGAGACTTTTCTTAATTATGATTGATTATATGTAATAAGTGTTTGATTTCTTTAATGTCTATATGTTAAACAGTTTTTCATGGAATATAAAAATTAAAATTACGGAGAGTGCAGTGGCATAATGAAATGTAAACTAAAAACAAGAATGAATTAAACTAATTATCTCTTTTCTCATTATTAGCTAACTCTTTAGAAATTTGGATTAGTTTTGTTACTTCTATTGAATAAAGGCAGGAAAGATTATATTGGTTTTAGTAAATGACAGCAGCAAAAGAAAATAGCTTTCATGTTAAGTTATAGGTTTTTCAAATGATGAAGGGAAAAAACTTCCAAATAGTTGAACAGATAGCTATGAAGGAACTGGAAAAATAAAATAAATATAAGATCTTATATTTATCATTTAAATGAGATATACATATATTTAAGTACTGAAGAAAGAGTGTAATGGTACCTGAAATGGAATATGCTTTAATTTAAAATAAAGTACAACTTTTCAAAATAGTAATAGTTGTTTCATAAAGAGCCAAACTTCTTATTCTCTCTCTCTCTCTCTCTCCCTCTCCCTCCCTTCAGTTTCATGATACAACTTTGTGTGTGTGTGTGTGTGTGCATATTATATGACTACAGTGAAGTAAATTGAAATTCTTCTAGCCACTGTTTTGGACAATTAATGCACTGACATTCTCATTCACAAAAAGATTTGTGGGGCCATATTATTCTGCAATATTTGGTTTGGTTACAAGTTTGAGCAAAATTCACAGGGTCAATAATACCCTTTCAAACCCTTAAACCCCATGGATGAATATCTCAGGAACAATCTCATTTCTCTATCAATCTATTCATTAGTTGTGATGGGGCCCTTTTTGTGTTCCATTTTTTATACAAGCACAGTTAGTTAGTACAAAAGGTAGGACCTTCCTAGTAGCTCCATTTATATTATAGAACACCATAATTCTGTTAAATCCAAAAATTGTGTATTTTGTTCCATCTTATGTTTTGTCATGATACTGTCAATTTTAATGTGCCTTCAGTGAAACTGCCTGGGTCCTTGAAAAATCTGGAGAGTTACATTTTATCTTTCATTTTACCTTCATTATGAATATGATATTATATATAATGATCTTCGTATAATACCAGAGATGGTACTTTTGTGTTTTAGGTGCAAGGTATCCGCAGTTAGGTAGTCCATAAGAATAATGCAAAAATTGCCCAAAGGGAACCAAGCTTTTAGATTGGAAATCTGATGAGAGTATATTTAACATCTGTCTCCAGGTCCCTCCCCCCACTCCATTTACTATGGCATGACTTTTGCGTTGAGAAGAAAATTATGATTTGATCACTGATGTTAATGTAACATAGTCTGACCCTTTCACAAAACAATAGATGCTTGGGGTGCAATGAGCTCAGATGCTATCTCATAAGTCAGAGCTTGTATTTAAAAAAAAATGCTCTCTTGCATCAACATGTGGTTTAAATATAAATATAGCCTGAAGTTTTAGCTCATGCTTACGACCACAATTGATCCCAAAATGTCTGTTAAATGAGACAATTGTTAATTATAGAATTTTGCCCCATTTTATGACCTTTCCTGCCACAGTTATTAAATGAAGCACTACAGTTGTTACAGTTACCATAGTAACACAGATGTTAAGTGAATCTGGCTTCACAATTGACTTGCTTGTCAGAAGGGTGCAAAAGGTGATCACATGACCCTGGGAAACTTCAACCATCATAAATATGAGTCAATTGTCAAATGTCTGAATTCTGATCATATGACGATGGGGATGTTCCAATGGTTCGTAAGTGTGAAAAAACAGTCATCGCTTACTTTCTTCAGTGCGGTTGTAACTTTGAATGGCCACTAAACAAACGGTGATAAGTCAAGTATCTGTAGTTTGAGAAATTTCTACAGTGGAACTACTTCACAGATCTTTCAAAAAGAAATGTTCTGTAATAAAAGCAGTTCGGATACCAGCCACTGAACAATTTAGAGCTGGCAGGATAGCCTTCAGGATGTTTAGAGAATTTGGGGGGAAAATAGTATTATATTAGTTTAATGTTGTGATTCATTAGGTGAGTCTCGGGGAATCTTGGGAATGAGCTTCACTTTGTGTTTAATTTTCCCCTGCGACCGTTATTATACGCAGCCCGAGTGTTGCATGAAATGGAGCCTGAATGTTACTGTAGCCCCACATTAAGCCTGACCTTGTGGCTCAGTATTAATTTGAAGTAGCAGAATTAAAATTTTCCTATTCTTTTGCATTGTCATGCCTCACATTGATAAGCACAAAGAAATGTAAATAAAAAAGACCTATTTCACAACCCTAGCTACAACCTTTTTGTTTTATGACAAAAGACAGTTAATTAGCATACTAGCAGTAAGCAGCCTTCCCAAACTCTTGCTAATTATGTATTCTGTTGACCGTGACTGCAGTCATAAGGTAATTGGCTTGCAGCAACATGACATTTCAAATCATCTCTTGAAATTACATCAAAAAGCCAGCCTGTTTTGTTTTGATAGGGGAACAATCAATTTGATAAGTGGTAACACAGCTCATTGTTTCACATTAATTAGACTAATTGCAGCATGTTAGCCTCTGAAACAGACAGAACTTGGAAAAGACAAAGGCGGTGGCCTTTAGCATGCATCGCATGTGACAGTTCGACTTGCTTGCACAAAATATCAGAAAACAGAGTTCTTAGAATTCGGTCTTGGGTGAGGATGCTTATTAACAACATTTGGCATATGGTTTTTAATTCAGGAGCATTCAGTGACATGGAGCAGATGCAGGTGCAGCTAGTGACATGGAGGGTGAGTGGGTGAGGGAGACATTGTTTTCCAGATCCTTACAAGGCCGTTTAAAATACAGGTATAAATCCACCACTTAACCAAAACCATCTTTGAGAGCTTTGCAGGGTGTATGATGCCTGGACATAATGACATTGTTTTCAGAACGACCCCTTGTCTTTGTAGTCATCTCTATTAATACATTCATTTTGGTCTGAAATATTTCCGGGTAACTTTAGAAAGAATGGTGTGGTTTTGACCCACATTTATATGATGTAGAACACAAGCCATTACATATTTTTGAGAAATTCCTTTTGAAATGAATAAGAATTGTGTAGTAACGCCATTCATACTGTTGGCTTTCACAGTGGAAGCATGATGCTAAAGAAATATGGGTCTATCTTAGACATTCAGGTATCTCACACACTCTGCTATGTAAATTTTGTATTGATGTTATATAAACTATTCTTTCCAGCACATCTAATTTAAACACACTGTCCTTAGAAGATACAGATAGTCCTAGACCAAGGATCAGCAACCCGTGGCTCTGGAGCCGCATGTGGCTCTTTCATCCCTCTGCTGCGGTTCCCTGTTGCTGGTCGGCTCCACAATTGATAGGGCTTTCGGTTAGGGCAGGTAGAGGAAAAAGGACACTGAGTTAGGAGGAAACTCTATGGTGGGGGAACTGGACTTCTGGTCAGCAGAGGAGAAAGGACGCCATACTAGGAGAAGTCTCTATGGTGGTGGAACTGGACTTCCAGTCGGCTCCAGAATTGAATGGGGGGCTTCCATTCCATTGAATGGGTTAGGAACTTTATGGCTCTTTGAGTGTTTAAAGTTGCTGAGTCCTGTCCTAGACTTACAACAGTTCATGTAGTGACCACTCAAAGTTACAATGGCACTGAAAAAAGTGACTTAGGACCATTATTTACACTAATGTCTGTTGCAGCATCCCCGTGGTCATGTGATCAAATTTCAGATGCTTGGCAACTGATTCAAATTTATGACAGCTGCAGTGTCCCAGGGTCACGTGGTTCCATTCTGTGCTCTTTTGACAAGCAAGCTCAGTGGGAAAGCCAGATTCACTTAACAACCACACTACTAACTTAACAAGTGCAGTGATTCGCTTAACAACCGTGGCAAGAAAAGTTGTAAAATGGGGCAAAATTCACTGAACAACTGCTCATTTGGCAACAGAAATGTTGGGCTCAATTGTGGTTTAAAGTCAAGGGCTACCTGTATCACTCATCTGTTTATTTCTTTCATAAAATTTAAAACCTCCTTCTGGCCTTCCATGATCCCTTTTTAGAGTTTTAGAGTTTTTGGAGTTTGTAAGAAGGGATATTCTACAAGCCAAAGAGGCTCTAACTTTGTCCCATTCAATCCCATTAGTACGTGGAAGATGGCTGTAATAGGAAGCTTCCCCTATCCACGAAGGCTCTCCATACAATTTAGAAGTCTGATTTCTCTAATCATGCTTCACTCTTTGGAAGAGTGGAGAACCAGCTGTTTGGGAGATCTTAAAAGCCACACATAATGATAAAGAGTTCTGCCTGCTATTCACTATCGTGATTTCAAAGCTCTCTGATATTTCCTCTATTACGTCTGAAAAAGCAAACTTTGTATATTTCCAAATATGTCTGACTAATTAGCAGCAGCATCATTATATAAATTTATTTTTTTTTCCCCTCCAGAATGAGCATTTAACTTATTTTATGCTCCTTTTTGAATGCTGGTCATTATGCAGAATGCTGGTTATTATTCAGAATGTGGAAAATATTGGAGATGTTTACAGAAACTATAGTAAAAAAAATCTTCTAGACTCCGGTCCCTACAATATATTGCCTGTATAGAATAACTGATAATTGCAGCGTTTAGTTGGATATATTATTTAATCAGTTTTGCATATTTTCTTTTCGAACATTTACAAATAAATTATGATTTCTGTTTAAATAGCAGTGGCTTATTTATATCCATAACTTAATGAGTATGAGTGTGTGCAATCAAAAAATTAATCCAATTGTAATTGCTTTAAATTATAGCAGAATGAATGATGCACCTGTCCTGCTGCTTTTACTAAGTGCCCTGGTTTCATATAAAGCAGAGCGTTGAAGCCTTTTAGCATTCAGCTAAAGTACTGGTTCCACTTGCTTGAGCACAAGCTGCAAACTGTGATGTTAGAATTCAGGTCTACACCCTTGCTGTCACTACTGGTTCTTGTGTAGTCAAGTTCCTGTTTCAAGCAAAGCTACTCTTTGCTCAGTTAAGTGAGCGTCAGTCATAGGGAGGGTTGGCTGTTAGCCCGGGGTAGTTCAGCTTTTCCATGTTACACCTGAATGAGATATTGACAAGACATTGCCTGCTAAACAGAGTCAAGAAGTGCAAGATGAAAAAAAAAAATAGGGATTGACAGAATAATTTTGGAAATGAAACACACACTTCCAATACGCATTCAAAACACTTAGGCCATTTTCACATTACAGTTTCAACTGCAAAAATCACTGTGAACCTTTTTTTTATGTCATCAGTACACAGCACACAAGAAGAATCCTGCAGCTAAGAATATGATTTGAACCTGACTTCAAAGGGAAGAACAGAGATGACTGGGGTAGGGAGAAAAAAAAGTAAATTAGTTAATATTCATAGCAGTGATATATATTCAAATTTCCCATCTGTAAATATATAAAAGCTGAAAAATATGGATTGAGGGGTAGATGCAAAGCATTTACTGTGGTAACAAGACAGTTTCAATGTGTTATGCTGTCCTTCTAAAGTATATTTCCTTACAACTAAACAAATATTAAAAATGAACTGTTCCTTCTTAGTTTCATATTCTAAGAAAACCTCAGTCTATGTTCTCCAACTACCATTCAGCTCTCATGGTTTAATCTTTTCTTCTTTTAGCTTAATATTTTCTTATTGTCTGTACCTCATTTTTCAGCAAGTCCAAGTTTAAGAACATTGATATGTAAGGCTTGATTTAAAATCAAAAGCCTATGTAGTCTAGCATTTTGCTTGCAGAATATCCACTGATGCCTGTGGAAGGCCCACGAGCAAGTTATGAGTGAAGTAGAATCCTTTGAGCTCATATCTACTAACAGCAGGGGTGAAATGCTCCCGGTTCGGACCAGCTCAGGTGAGTAGGTAGCAATGGCGGCAGGCAGTTCAGAGAACCTGTAGCAAAAATCCCAGCCCCCACCCCCCATGCCCAGCTGAGCCACGTGATCACCAGAGCCTTTTTTTTTCTTTTAAATGGCTCTGACAATCCAAGCTTTGATGATCCCAGCTGAGTTGCCTGCTAATCAGGCAACTCAGCTTGGATCGCCAGAGCCATTTCAAAGAAAAAAAGTTTTTTTCTTTTAAATGGCTCTGATGATCCAAGCTCTGACAATCCCAGCTGAGTTGCCTGCCGATCAGGCAACTCAGCTGGGATCATCAGAGCCTTTTGAAAGCATTTTTACATGGTTTTACATGTAAAAAATGGTTTTAAAAGTAAAAAAAAAAATTGGCCACACCCACCCAGTCACATTAAACCCCCCACCAAGCCATGCCCACAGAACCGGTAGTAACAAATTTTAGATTCACCCCTGACTAACAGTCAATATTAAAAGCCACACTTGTCTATACATCAACCTAACCTGAAGTTTTGTTTTAACCATTATTTGTTAAAAAGCCATAGTGACTGGTTCATACAATGCTAACATATAAGCTATGTTGGTTCAAGATCGCACAAGGCCAAAGATTAAATAAATCACATTCTGTCATAGCATATAGTGACAACTTCTTTCTGATCCTGAAGATAATATATACTGATCTTTTAATTATCACGCTAAAGATTGGCAAATGAGTGAATTATTTTTTCAGTGCCCATACCTATCAATTTACTTAACAATTGGGGATATAACAGAATCAATTCTTTGGCTCAAGAGTCATCTGTGAAATTATGACAATTTTCACCTGTTAGACAAAAAAAAAAAAAAGAAGCGTTACTAGTTTCTATCTAGAAATGGCACCATGTTTGTTATAGGTGAATATCCTTCCAAAGTTTCTGTTTTAGACAATACACTGTTAAGAGCTGTGTTGGCGCAGTGGTTAGAATGCAGAACTGCAGGCTACTTCTGCTGACTGCCAGCAGTTTGGCAGTTCAAGTCTCACCAGCTCAAGGTTGGCTCAGCCTTCCATCCTTCCAAGGTCAGTAAAATGAGGACCCAGATTGTTGGGGGCAATATGCTGACTCTGTAAACCGCTTAGAGAGGGCTCTAAAGCACTGTGAAGCGGTTTATAAGTCTAAGTACTAGTGTTTACAAGGCTTGTAATTTGCAAATTATTTTTACAAAGGCTATTTATATATATAAATAATTGCAAAGGCTTATAATAGTGCAATATATTTTTCTCTGTGATCTGTATATTCAGGTGAAATATCTATTGCTCTTCCAGAGAAGTTTATGAAATACATTTCTTATTCTGTTCTTAAACAGCAGGCCTCCTTTACTGCTACTAGATGTTCCTTGGTCTCTTCTTTTGCAGGATTAATTTATGAGAAAGGGAAGGCTGGCACAAGGTAAGCTGGCAGTTAACTCCTTTGGGTGTATCAGTGTTATGAATGTACTCACCAAGAGTTCTTTCAGGGAGTTCAGAAAAAAAACCTCGGTGCCAATTATGAGGTGATCAGGATGAGTCATTCACTATAATGATGAGCAAGCCTAATACAGTGGAATATATAAATGAAATATTTCTATTTTACAATGCCAAAGTGCTTTTTGGACTGTAGAACAGTTTGGATTCAAGACTAGCTTCGTCAGAAGTGCAACTTGCTTTATAAACAACTTGCTGTATTTTTCACAGTACTGCAGAGATTTTTACCAAGCCCTAAAAAAGCATTGGTATCTGTGGTTCTCGTATAATTTTTTCATGGAACTTTTATCTAGACATATAACTGGATGATGCCACACGTACTTATCCCTTCTCATAGATAAGCATAATTCACAATTCCCTTTTAAATGTTCTGCAACCATCTTCTCTAAGGCGAATATGTCCTCATGTGTGAAAACCAGATCTGTCATAAACCATTTTGTGAAAAAGAATGACCTGGAATTTAGGAAACATTGCTTTTGTTTTTACAGAAACCTGAAATAGTGTTTAAACATGTATTCGTTCCCTCATCTCCTTACTCATAAATATTTAATATGAAATATAATCTTATATTCTGCTCTTCTTTTTTACCTTTACTTTTTAAAAAGTGTTCTTTCTTGTTGGAATAACCCTATTGTAGAGCTAATGCTCATAATTTCTCTGAAAGCCTACAAAATTGAATGCGGGCTTCGTTGTTTCTTTCCAATTAAGAATCTTCCCCAGTTTTAAACCAGCTTCTTTCTCAATTGCCTTATTTATCTTAATGTAAATTCTATTCCTGTTTTAATCATGGTTAATAGCCAATATTGCTATTCTGAAAGTTGATTGAACCCCCAATTCAGTCAGTCTTTGATTAATATTGATCTTGATTAAGCTATTCATCTGGCATAGGTATTATTTTAAAAGACAGAGCACAGAATGTCAAAATCATTCCTGTTACTTTAACCATGTTAAGATTTGTGTTAAGGCGAGTTTAGTAATGTACATTTCTGATGATAGGACAACTGTAAATGATCCCTTCATTTAAAGCACTTTGCAGAAAAGTTAGATCATCACTGAACTATTCCTCCTAGTTTATTCTTCCAAGTCAGTGTTCACAGTTTTGACAGATAAGCAATCTTCGTGCAAGTGAAGCATAAAATGAAGAATGCATATTTTAAGTGAAGCACCTGAGGGCCCAAAAGTCTGACTAATGTTTTATTATAGGGGCCTACATGATGTGCTATTTTCTTAAGTTTTCTTCTTCTTTGAAAAAAACTTTGTTCTTATGAGTTCATTCCTGCAGTGTATCTGAAGCATCCTTGGGTTTACTTGTGGTAGGCCTGCATCACTTAGCATATTTTAGCCTAATTTTACTATCTCTCCACAACCTTCATTATCAGGGTAACACAAGGACAGTAAATATAAGTGTATGGTAGAAGATATGATATAAAGTCATTCAAAACAATTGAAAAATATGATGTTTTATTTCTGATTGGAAGTATGCATTTATAAGAAACAATAAAGTGTGAAGGATCCAGAATGTCATGGATCTGCCCCTGGGCCCATCTCTAAATGCAAATTCAAAGGAGGAAGATGAGTTTGAAGCTGCAGAGGAAAGTGTGAAGCCGAGTACCAGTAATTGGTCAGGATCAGGCCTCAGAGAATGCTAGCCTGATGGAGCAGCCTCAGCTAGGTTGATCGGATGAGTGACAAGCTGAGGGAGGCAAGCCGCAGCTGCACAAGTTGGCCAGGAGGTTCCAGGCAAGAACTGGGAGCACCTGCTGCCCATTGGCAGTGAGGAGGAGATGGAGTGCACACCTCCTCCTGATCCAAGGGGAGAGAGGAGACAGGCACAATGCCGGTCAGCTAAACTACTCATGAGGTGGCAAATTCACATCTCATGAATGTCTACACTGCCATTGCCTACTTAACCCTGCCCTGAGGACCTGAGTATCGCTGGAGCAATGTGCCCAGTTCTGTGACGTGTATCCTGGCCTGTTTGACTCCTGGCCTGATTTCCTGGACTTCATATGTGCCCAAAAGACTTGGTTACCCTGTGACTCTTGCTGTACTGAGCTTGGAATCCGGACCTGCACAACAGGGGTGCTTTCTGAGGGCCTGTTTGGGGGTTTGAGTAAACACCTATACAACTTGTGCCATACATGTGTGTTTGTGCAGGGAGCAGGGCAGCGTACAGAATAACTCCTTTTTCCTATCCCACAGTTGTCATATTTTGACACCAAGAATAACTTCTGTCCATACTCCTTTTCCAAATAATTTGGAGAACAATTCTAAATGGGGTCACTTAATGGAGGTGACTTTCTTTACATAAGCATACTGAATTGGTTGCCCATTGTTTTATATAGGGGTGTTGTTC
Organism: Ptyas mucosa; assembly: GCA_012654045.1. Lineage (NCBI taxonomy): Eukaryota > Metazoa > Chordata > Lepidosauria > Squamata > Colubridae > Ptyas > Ptyas mucosa. The sequence goes on from WNWU01000018.1 coordinate 2,756,254, forward strand.
TGTTGCCCCATGTATATAGCTCTCACATTTATTAGTTTTTCAACTATCGTACCAACCTTGGTGGCGCAGCAGACTAAAGTGCTGTTAAGTAGCACCAGCTGCCTGCAATTAATGCAAGTTTGAATCTCACCAGGCTCAAGGTTGACTCAGCCTTCCATCCTTTTGAGGTAGGTAAAATAAGGACCCGGATTGTGGGGGCAATAAACTGACTTTGTATAAAAAAGAACACTGCTTGCCCTACAGAATGCCCTACTAAGCAGGTATATACAAAAGTATGAAGGCTATTGCTTAATGCATTGTAAGCCTCCCTGAGTCTCTGGAGAAAGGCAGCATATAAATTGAACCAATAAATAAATAAACCTGACTTAGCTATTTTGAGTTCAGCTGTAGTAGGTTAACTATGAGGTGATAACAGAGTATATGAACATAGTTCTGTAGTTTTTATCCTGGTGATGATTCTGATAAACAGAGAACGAAAAGTTCTATGTTACAATTAGCAATGTGAGGAAAAAACACCCTACTACTTCTTACATTGAATTTGACTAATAAAGAGAAAACTGTAAAACAGAAATGTAACTTTTCCCCCATTTTAAGAAGTCACCAAATCTTGTTCTCATAAGCATGGCATGTGTATTTCCATTGAAGATACATTATTTGTTTCCATTCCAATTCTCATAATACTTCATTTCTGCTACATACTAGTCTACTCAATTCTAACTTCTTTAATCCTTATATTCATAATCAGGGGCCGTCAGAAATTGGCTTTTTTATCTTAACCATGTTTTCCTCCTTTTTTCCTTGCCATAAATCTAGTTCTTTGTGAAAATAATTATTCCAACCAAGATGCTATTTCAGGATTGCAGTTGTGAGTCATTGCCATACTGCTTTCTGTAATGAATATAATTTCTGCTTGAAAGAGAAAGAGAGAGAGGGGGAGAGAGGGAGGGAGAGAGAAAGAGGGAGGGGGAGGGAGAGAGAGAGATTCATGAACATATTACTATCCTGTACTTATTTACTGTAAGTTAAATTATAACTGTTTGAGGTAATCATGCCTACTAATGCTTCATAGAAGATTTCAAATTAATGTCTCACTCCAAATGCAACTTTCCAAAACATCACGCTGACTACCTAATCATGTTTTCTATAGTTTTAGACAGCCTGCATAATTTATTTGGGCTGTTAACATGAGTGAATATATTGACATATAATATGTGTCTTTCTAGGCTAAGCATGACAGAGAAAAAGTTGACCAACTCCTTTGGGAAAATGACATTTTTTGTCAGCACACACTGACAAAAGCACAAGAAGAAATGCTTAACTTGCATTACTGTGCCAGCTTTCTTGGGAGTAAGTCCCACTGAAGTAAATGGACTTGAGCAAACCTGCTATTGGAATTGCTTTGCATGACAATATTTATGGATTATATGAAATGAGTTGGCAAGAGTAGAGAGGAAATAACTTAAATCAGGATTAAAAGCTGTTAGTGAAAAAGTGATTGGTGGTTTTATAGAGCATGAGAGGAAGTTAAGTACAGGCCCGGGGCTGCCCATTCCCTAAAGCTGTTGAATTGGACCAGTAAGGATGTTCCTAGCTTGATTTTACTAATGTAAAAGGAAAAATGGAAAAATACCAAGAGTTCAGGAAAATATATACTTGAATTCAGTTTACACTACTGATATTTTTTAGTACTTAGAGATAATCTTTAAATCTTAAAGATAATCTTTAATCATTCTCAGGTGGTTTTTTTAAGAAAAAGAAAAAAAAATGAATGTTTTATTTCTTTGTTTAAAGCAGTAGTATGCACAGTTAGTCATTTAGCCATCCCTGCAATGCATTAGAATAGCTACCAAAGTTCTAGACCAGTGATGGCTAACCTTTTTGCCATCGTGTGCCAAAAGTGGGGGTAGCACAGTGGGGTCACACGCACACGTGCCCACATCCATAATTCTATGAACCCCGCCCCCCCGCTCCCCCCGATTTTGGCACGTGATGGCACCGTGGGCCCAGTAGGTCTGTTTTTTACTCTCCCCAGGCTCCAGAGCCTTTCTAGGAGCCTGGGAAGGGCAAAAACAGCCTTCCCCACCTTCCCAGAGGCCCTCTGGAGGCCAGAAACAGTGTGTTTCCTGACTTCTGGTGGGCCCAGAAGGCCCGAAAATCAGCTGGCTGGCGTATGCATGCATGCCGGAGCTGAGCTCGCATGCCCACCAATATGGCTCCACGTGCCATCTGTGGCACCCGTGCCATAGGTTCTAGACCATTTCTAGACCATTGTGTTCTAGACCATTTGGATTATGTACGTGGAAATGAGTAGCTGCTAAAAAGAACATGTGATGTTCTTTATGACAATCTTTAGTGCGTGAAACTCATTTAAAGATTTAATAAATCAAGTCACTGTTCTTCAATCTATTTGTGAAGTTTATATATGACAAATTATGTCATTTCCTTTGAGTAAGACAAAAAAACCCCACCCCCTTTGTGGAAATCCTTTTCTTCAGGCAACAAATGGTTTTTCAGTGTATCCTCTTTACTTAAGTAAGATTATAAATAGCGAACAAGTTCTTTTGCTTCCTAAATCTGCCACCGCCCATAGCCATTTTTCAATATTTCCCAGTTTATGATCCAAACATGGATCTTTAGAGCAGAGGATCCTTTAGAGTGACATGAGACATACCATAAGAGGTTCTAGATGAAAGCAATGATAACACAAAGTTGGACAAATGCTTATGTGTCTAGAAGATCATTTTACCGCCAGCACGGCATAAGCCATTTTATCTACTCCCAACTTTTTAAGCCATTCCAGTTACTGAGTTTTTGGATCTTAAGTTCCAACCATCCTGTCTTTGTAGCTAACTAAAACATGTGGCACAATGTGGAGTGTTGTGGTTTGTTGCTATGATGACGGTATCAACTTAACTACAGCTGACAAACAGTTTTTAAATAGAACATTTCAATTCATTATAGTATTCTCCATCTGTTTCCCCCCCTACCTCTTTACTTATGTAAAACATTGGAAAAATGTTAACACAATGAGTTACATTACATGTAAAGTCTCTAACAATAATAGGTAAGTCGGGTATTTTTAGGGATCATATTGGCAAAAAAAACCCTCACATTCTTTCAGAAACAGAAAAGCATACATATTTATTAGAACATATGGAAAAATGGAAATAACAAAGTAAGTATGCCTAAAATATTTCCTGTTTCATTGTTTCCATCTGCTGTTGCATTTGCTCTATTCCTTCAAGTGCTAGGCCTGCATATAAGAACCCAAAACACTATGTATATTGTGAGCAGTCTGTGAAAAGATACTTATGAATTTCAGATCAGTTCTAATAATCATAATATGTCTTATACCTGGTCAGCAGTCTTTAATTATTTTGTCACAAATTGGCACAATGAAACAGAAAAGAGATGTTGCTTAAAAACTGGGGTTTGTATTCATACCTATTTGGAAGTAGGCTCACTCAACTCAGTAGAATTAATTCTAAATAAGCATCCATACAATTACATCAAAATTAGCCTGTTTATGTACATATTTTTTTTATAGTTTTTAATATACTGTTACAGATAGCCAGTATTATTATTTATTTCATTATTTTATTAGTCATATTTCTATGCCGCCCACTCTCCAAGGACTCTGGGCGGCTTACACCAAAGACAGTATACTAAATAGCATATTGCCCCCAACAATCTGGGTCCTCCTTTTACCCACCTTGGAAGGATGGAAGGCTGAGTCAACCTTGAGCTGGTAAAATTTGATCCGCTGATCTGCTGAACTAGCAGTCAGCTAAAGTAGTTGCAGTACTGCACTCTAACCACTGCACCACCTCAGCTCATGAAGTAGTATGATGAAGTAGTTCTGCATCAGGAGCAGAGAGACACAGGTTCTAGTCCTAGCTGGGTGATTTTGAGCCAGTTGTATTCTCTCACCCTTAAGCTAGGAAGTGAAAAAATATTTGACTGCCAACCGACACTGGACCAGCATGGTATAATACAGTCCATTATTATTATTATTATACTTTATTGCAGTCATAGACCAAAAAACCAAAACATCTAGGACACATAGCTGCCACACGACCAGACTGAAGTGGAAAACGACAACAAGATCAGTGGTGGAAACTACTCCGTCAAACTCACAGTTCATGTGTTTTAAATTTTTAGCTCCAATCTATATGGACTACAGTCGATTTAAAATTGTACATAGGTAGAAAATATTATATTGCAGTTTACATAAAATCCACACATCGGCACTTTATACAAGCAGTCCATAACAACCCAATGAAGAAGCCTTCATGGATTGATTTGGGATGGTGATGATGATGATGGTGATGACAAGGACATACAGTTGCAACCGGGGACTCTAGAAAAGTTCAATTTGCATTACAGTTTAATGCAATTACTGTATATTGAAATTCCCTGATGAAGCTTAACAATACAGGCTGTTAACCTAATTGATTTATTTCTGTTTATCAGGCTATACAACAAACTACATTTTCATCCATATTAATTCCACCTTTGGTATTCAGGTTTCCATGTACATCAGCATACACTGCTTGCATGTTTGCAGATTGAATTTGACAATAAAACAGGATCAGTTGTAGAGCCTCCTATATCAGTGATAGGAGCATAAATACGGATAACTTTACAAATTAATTTCATTTCATTTTAATTTAATTTTATATACCGCCCTTCTCTTTGAGGACTCAGGGCGGTGTACAGCCAAAATTAAAAAAACATAGAATATGGACATTAAAAACAATTAAGAATATATATAAATTTGGCCCCATACATTAAAAAGTAACAAACCAATTAAAACATTTAAAATTATTTTTAAGACAGCCCGACTTGCTGGAAAAGATAGGTTTTAAGGGCATGGCGGAAGGCACCGAGGTCTTGGATTCTCCTTATCTCTGGAGGAACTGATTCCAGAGGGTAGGTGCCCCCACAGAGAAGGCGAGAGCCCCTGGGAGTCACCAGCCTACATTGTTTGGCTGATGGCACCCTGAGGAGGCCCTCTCTGTGGGAGTGCACGGGTCGATGGGAGGTCATTGGTAGCAGCAGACGGTCTCAAAGATAACTAGGACCTATGCCATGGAGCGCTTTAAAGGTGATAACCAACACCTCGAAGCGCACCTGGAAGCACACCGGAAGCCAGTGCAGCTCACACAGGAGTGGTGTTACGTGGGAGCGCCATGCTGCTCCCATCACTACCCGTGCGGCTGCATTCTAGACCTGTTGGAGCCTCCGGGTGCTCTTCAAGGGGACCCCCATGTAGAGAATGTTACAGTAGTCAAGGCGAGAGGTGACAAGGGCGTGGGTGACTGTGCACAGGGAATCCCAATCAAGAAAGGGCCACAATTGGCGGATCAGGTGAACCTGACAAAAGGTCCCCATGGTTACAGCCATCAGATGTTCCTCCAAGGACAGCTGCATATCCAGGAGGACTCCCAAATTGTGAGCCCTTTCTGTAGGAGCCAGAGACTCGACCCCAATAGTCGGTGATGGAGTCAACTGACTATATCGGGATGCCGGGAGCCACAGCCACTCAGTCTTGGAAGGGTTGAGCTTGAGACTGTTTTTCCCCATCCAGATCCGCACAGCTTCCAGGCACTGGGACATCACTTCAAGGGCATCGTTGGGGTGGCCTGTGGTGAAGATGTACAGCTGGATGTCATCAGCGTACTGGTGGTATCTCACCCCAAAGCCACGGATGATCTCACCCAGCGGCTTCACATAAATGTTGAACAAAAGGGGCGAGAGGACCGATCCCTGTGGCACTCCAAAAATGAGAGGCCTCGAGGTTGACCTCTGCCCCCCCTGCCCCCCTGCACTAATTAAAGGATTAGCCACAAAGTCTGATTGCTATTATTCTGTCATTGACTACATTATACACAAGTATGGTCCTTGCTATATCCTTCTTGAAAATGGAAGTAGTGTTGTTCCTCCCCCCCCCCCCACATCCTGAATAATGAACAGTATGATATTCTGACTGAAATGGTCCAATTCCAGTCTATTTAAACTTACTGGTTTCAATTTGTAATTGATTCATTTAAACTTTCATTGTAGTAAAGTTTCCCCTGTTCATGCTTCCTTATGTTCCCTCTTTCCTTTTTATTCGCTTACACGGAATAGACAGAATCTTGCCAGACTAAACTATTACTACTCTCACCCTAATAGAGTGCTTCCTTTTTCCTGAGAAACTGCTGCTTCACTATAGCCCATCAAACCAGCTTCTCTCCATAGCCATCATCTCTCACATCTGGATTTTGGAAATCTTAGGGAATGCAAACATAAACAACAACTTTCTTTAAATGTATTCAAAACATAAAACCATTCACAGAAGTCATGGGCAATTAGATGATAGAGAGTTAAAAGGATATTAAAATAGATACAAAGATTACAAAGAAATTGAATGAATTCTTTGCATCTGTCTTTGCCACAGAAGATCTAAGAGAAAAATAATTGAGCTTGTGCTGATTTTTTTTCAGGGATAATTTACTCTCAGTCCAAATAAATCACAAGGTTGTTGTAGGGAAAATAGGACAAATGAGTGTTGCCACCTTGAGTTTTTTTAAAAAACAATAAAGGTGGGATTTAAAAAAAATCTAAAAAGATGTTTCAAGATAAATATTGTGAGATCTTAAAAGTTTACATATCACAAGTTCCTAGAAGTGTCTATTTTAGAGTTCATAAAGAACTCAAATGTGAAATTGTTTATCTTCTAGCAATTACATGTCTCTGAAATTAGACTTAGTGCCAGAAGGAAACTAGCCCATGTGATATCAGTTTTTAAAATGGAATAAAAGGCGAGATCCAGGAAATTACATATTGTACCATTTGTTCTAGTACATTTGGAAATCAAAGTAAAAGAAAAACAAGCAGAGAAGAACAAACATTGCTAAATGAAAAGCAATATGATTTTTTTTAAAAAAATAAATCCTACCTCACCTGGTAAGATTCAGGAATTTTTACTCAAATAGGTTTTGAGAGAGTGTATCTTCAAAGCCCCTTATCACACTTAATGGCCATGTGTTTTTGTGACATGTATTTTTATGAAGTAGTAACTGGTTAAGCAACAGAAAGCAAAATAGAAGCAGGAGGCCAAACTGGTTTTAAAGATCTTTATTGAGACGAGCATCTTTTAATTTGTTTCTAAATGATCTTGGTTTAGTAGTAATCTGTGATCTGGCCAAGTTTATTCAAAGAATGAAGACAAAAATGACTGTGAAAACTCCAGCTGAATCTCTCTAAATTGGGTAAATGGTCAACCAAATGACAAGTATGGTTTAGTTATAAGTAAATGTAAACCTTTAACTTCATACATATACTGATGTGATGAGGATAAAGAACACAATAGATCTACAAAGATGTCAGCTCAATACATGACAGTTGTAGCAAAGGATTACTCCATGCTAGGGGTCATTGGGAAGGGATTTAAAATAAAGATACTAAAATATATATCTTTTTCTCACTCTTTTAAAACTCAGGGCCACTGAATGAAGTTGATTAGAAGAAAATTAAGAAAAGAAAACCGCACATAACATATAATTAGCTGGTGGAATTCATTACCATAAAGCATAGTGATCCCGCTAAATTGGATGGGTTTATTTTTTAATAATAATTGTATTAAAAATTACAATCATGATAAAAAACTTATTCAAACTAAAAAGTATAAAAAAGTATAAAAAAATAGGAGTTTGGAAAAGAAAAAGAAAATAGGAAAAAGAAAAGAAAAGAAAGGGGAAAAAAAGAATATAGCCAAGAAAAATAAATATATAAAGAAATAACTTTATCAAAACAAATAGGCATAGGTCAACCCAAATTAGAAGGCATGAGCAATGTGCCTAAGTGTATGAACAGTTCCTTAAGGGTAGATTTCTAGGAACCTTGTAAATGAATATAGTAGTTCTAGCTCAGTGGTGGGCAGTAAAAAAAATTTAATAACCAGTTCTGTGGGTGTGTTTTGCTGGGCGTGGCATGGCTTGGTGGGCATGGCTTGGTGGACATGGCAGGGGAAGGATACTGCAAAATCCCATTTCCTCCCGATCAGCTGGAACTTGGGAGGCAGAGAATAGATGGGGGCGGGACCAGTCAGAATTTTTA
>WNWU01000018.1:2764456-2792544 GCA_012654045.1 Ptyas mucosa
ATAAAAAATTTGATTTATATGCCGCCCTTCTCCGGAGACTCAGGGCGGCTTACAATGCGCTAAGCAATAGCCTTCATACTTTTGTATATTTTATACAAAGTCAGCTTATTGCCCCCACAAACTGGGTCCTCAATTTACCTACCTTAGAAAGGATGGAAGGCTGAGTCAACCTTGAGCCTTGGTGAGATTCAAACCTGCAATAATTGCAGGCAGCTGATGTTAATAACTGTCAGATATTGCCTACGTATGATGCCCCAGGCACCAGAAGGGGTTAAGTCTTCTAAGTCTACAGACATCCCATGTGACTGTATAAACCAATGAATTCCCTTATTGGAGTCATACCCACAAATCAATTGGATATCTTCCCTAATTCTCTCCATCCATCTCAGCAAGACAGCAGTGAACTTCTCTCCCTCTCAACCTCTGAGCCATACAGTTAGGGTAATAAATGCAGCAGGACACCCTGTTCATTATTGTATATTTGTAAATAATAAAATAAGTTTTAAACCTGAAGCTGTATGGCCTAAATAACTTCCGCATAGACTGAATGAGCACGACCATCAGTATATATCTGACAAATGGTAGCAGAGGATGGAGAATTATTGCTCAGGTCTATGAATTTTTGTAATTTTTTTTAAAATCATAGAACGTTTTAGACCACTGTACTATCCAAGGCTCTTGGATATTTGTGTTTGCATGTGTACTAAGGAAGATATACCAACACAGGTAATTCTTCACTTACAACCATTCATTTGCTGACTGTTTATAGCAAAAAAGGTCATAAAAATCAGACATGACTCACTTTTAACAACAGTGTTGCATAGCAATGGAAATTCTGGTCCCAATTGTAGTCATAAATTGATGAATAACTGTATTTCCCATAGAGATAATACAAAATTCCTGAAAGCTATATCTAAGCTTCCTGAAATGGTGGCACATTCACTGTGAATATTCATTTGCAGATTGAGATTGAGAACATTACCTTACAGTCTTCCAAATAAAATATTGCACATCTATGTTCAGTCATGATTCAATCATTTAAATGTCTATTTTAATACAGAAATATCATACAGTAATTCCTGAGTTTAATGGGATCTACTTATAGTGTGTTTAGGACTGTAATTTTAAGTTAAAATTCTATGCCATTTGGTTGGCAGTACATCTTGTTGAAAATAATAGCTTTTATATTTCCAACCATAATGAAGAGGGTATACAGCAAATGTTTTCAAGATGTGATCACAAACTACTTAGTTGGAACAAGAAACATGAACACTGATGTTTCACATATAACCAGGGTCTGAATTTATAGCACATGCCGATTTAATATTTTACTTTATTTTTATGCATGCTGGAGAAAACTTCAAGATGCCTGGTGCTATAGATGTGCAAATTATTGTTTGTTAATTGTGCTTCACTGCACAGCCTCTTACAAAACTGTCATTGCAGCTGTTGCTAGGATTGGTTGCTTGAATGAACTATGAATCTATCATTTCATTCATCATCCTTTCCTGTACATTCTGAACCCAGCTGGCTAGCATTCCTATTAGTAACTTTTAATAAATCACATCATATTTGATGTTCTAATTGTAACTTAACTTGTAAAAAACGGTATGTTTTTAAATTAAAAACATTGTGAGATATCTTGCATATTACTGCAGTGGCACTGTTTTGCTGCTAGCCTATTTAGTCTCTGAATTAAAGCTAAATTAAAAAGTGTAGGGAAACCTGGTAATGCCATGAGATTTATTGCTTTCCACTGAAGAGACTGAGAACTTTTTAAGAATGCTGCTTTATCACAATTAGAGGTATGAATATTTGTACAGATTACTATCAGGACTGTGTTGGTAGATGTTTTTGAAAAATCTTCTTTAAAAAAAAGTCAATGAAATTCAGCATGGTTAATTTCATGCATTTTTATTTATTTATTTTGCTTTGGGACATATTTCTGAAAAATGATATTTTGTCCAAGTTCCCTTTTTCTCCTTTAGAAGGGAGTTCAGGAGAAGGAAAAATAAATTTATTCTGTATGTTTATCCTGTTTTCAGTGTTGTTGGTTCCTGTGGACCTTTCTGTCTAATAAACAAGACATTAAAAAGACATTTTTATTGTAAACCACCCATAGTCACTTAGGATAGTGTAAAAGTGTGATGAATAAATAAGCTTTACAGGAGGCAGGGAGATCAAGCAATGAAACAAGAATGTGGCAATCTTTAGGATCAAGAATAAATGAAAATCCCAGTTCACCCCATTCCATTGCAATGATATCTGTTGTTTGATTTACTTGAGATATATATATATCCTAGTTGTCAGAAGAACAAATACTGTAAATTAGGTTCTGATCACCTCCTTGAGATATAAAATCAGAATTCAGGACTTAAAGTATTTTCCAAGAAAATGATGTTTTTAAAAATTATTTCCTCAGACTAACAACTTGCAAAAAAGAAACAACCACCCTTTAAAAATCCTCAGTGTGATATAACCAACTATATTTTATAAAACTGACTGAGAAACAGCTATTCAGTGAGATGTTGATACAATCATTTCATTTATATCTTATTATGACAGTTGCAAAAAAAAAGCAAGAGTTCAGCAAAAAACCAAAAACCAAATACTATAATATATTTGGTCTTGGGTCATTTAGCAAGTCTGTGGCTTTCCATAAAGTTTATCTTTGATTTGAGAAACACAAGGCAGCAACTTATACCAGATTAAAATGAAAAGATTGAAGTCACCTGTTTGCATAAATATACTTCATCCATTGTAGAAAACTGTTCAACTGCGTGTAGGCCTTTTTTTTATTGTTTGCAATCTTCTCTATGCTGATAATTCACAGTAATATCGGTAACTCTCATTTATCAAAGTAGAGAGTGACTGTGTTTTTAAAACAGAGTAAATAAACAAGGAAAAGATTACTGATTTATTCCCTCATTTCTCCTCTGAACCAAGCCTCTTAGGTAGAGTAGGTGTCAAAGATTGGGGTTTTAGAACTGAAACCCAAACCAGATAATGTTTCAAATTATGGTAAAAGATTAATTGAACATGTTTAGGATGAGTAGCTTGGAATAATTAAGCACCAGTGAAAGGGGGTAGCTCTATTCTGCAGCCCTGGCTCTACTTTTACAGAATGAGTGCTTTTTACAACTAACAATTATTAAAAAGTATAAGCTTTTGTGAGCTACAGCTCACAAAAGCTTATGCCTTTTAATAAAATCTGTTCAGCAGAAAAAGTGCTACTAGATTCCTTCTGTAGGAGACTTACATGGCTCTCCTACAGTGATAAGTGCTGTAAGCCTGGTAGAGCTAGCTTAGTAATTTCCATTTTAGCAATGTAGAGTATAAAATACGATGTGAAACTTTAGGAACGACAGTCTCAGGATCTAACTGCCTCTGCTAAGTATGTGGATGCTTAACAAATGGGCAACTCTGAACAATTCTTTAGAATTTTTTTTTAAAAAAATACTTATCTGATTCTCTATTCTCTAATATTAAAAACATATATTGCATATAAGTTAAGGATCCATATTAAACGTATGTTCACTTTATGAGTTAAATTTACCTCTCACAACTCAAAGATGGAAAGATAAACCTGTGGGCTAGCTACATTTTAGACTAAAAATAGGACGTGATTTGTTGAAGTGCTTGCTAATGAAAGATTCTTATATTGAAACATGTTATGCAGAAAGTGGCATTAAAAACTCTTCAGACTAATAATTAGTCTTTATTGTATCAATGGGGTTTTTTAAAAAAATAATGGAGGATCCGTATAATTGCTTAAGGCCCAAACGGAAGCGAATTACATAACCATCCATCCTTTGTCTGGTCTGGCATAATTGCATTTAAGTATAACAGTCCCATTTCTGTAAGAAGACTTAGTCATCATGCATTATTTGCAGCTCTTCATCAGCACAGAATAGGGAAACAGTGAACATATGAAACGGAATGGCCAAATTACCTGTAAATTGAGTTGAGTTTTGTATAACTCACTTTAAGTAAATTGCTAATCTTCATTCAGATTTTATTTATAGACAGCAATATGATGTTGGCTATATTTTTCCTCAGTTTATAAAGTAGAAAAGGATCTTCTATTGGCAAGTGCAGTGGGCCAAATGTTTCCAAAAGAGAACCAAGGGAAAGACATATTGGTCCTAATGTCATTAGTGATGTGCCCCTTTTGGGGATTTCATCCTACATTGGTTTTAGTTATTTCTTTGTGCAACCTTTTGTTTTCCTTGTGCAGTACATTTCATGATATGCAATATGCTTCCTATCCAGTGGTGGGTTGCCCCCGGTTCAGACCGGTTCTATAGAACCGGTAGTAAAACCGGCGGGAGGCTCCACCCACTGACCCTGACGTCACCAGAAGCGATGCAAACCGGTAGTAAAGGTAAGTAGAACTACCCCTGTTCCTATCTTAGCTTCTATAATTATAGAGTTAGATTTAAATATTCAAGAGAGATCTGGCCTTCTGGATATTCCCTTTTAACATATTTTTTTTTACTAATCATGTAATTCTTGATTATGTTGAATTTCTTTGGCAAGAATTCACTTCTCTAGGAAGCCCTAAGAATTTAATCTAGATTGATTCTCTGATTGTGATCCCATGAGAACATTCATGTAATACAAGCACATCAAATGCAGATAGTCTGGAACCTACACTGATCTCTTTTTTTTCCTGCAAACTTAAAAAGATTCTGATTTCTTCTCTTTTATTAATATATAAACTGGTAGTTAAAACTAGGGTAATCGAGTCAAACAGGATACTAAATTGGCTGTTTAATCTTATGGTTATTTAAAAGAAGGAAATTAATACTCTGCATTTCCAGTTTTTCTTCATACATACAACTTTGTCAGATTGTCCTTGTTAGAGCATTGGGCTCATTACTTTAATCTGAAATAGCCAAACTGAAAATACCTGAAAATGTGTCTGCATATATTTGGTCTAGTGGTTAAGGACCCAGGATAGAACTCACAGGAGACTGTGAGTTCTAGTTTTACCTTGACATGAAAGCTGGCTAGGTGACTTTGTGCCAGTCACTCTCTCTCAGCCCACCTTACCCCATGGGGTTGATGTTATGGGGAAAATAAGAAGAACCAATACTAGATATGTTCACCATCTTGAGTTATTTATAAAGTAATAAAGGTGGGATAAAAATCAAATCAATAAATAAAAGATGCATATTTTATTGACAAAGCAGAATATTTGTAGCTCATTGTTACAATAAAGAGTGCTTGGTGTTCTCTGAGCTTGGTTGTTTTCTTGCAGACATTTCATTACCCAAACTAGGTAACATCATCAGTGCTACTAAGGAATGGGGTTTGCTTTCACTTATATTCTAGTGACTTGCCCTGTCAGGGTTAGTGGAGGTTCTTTGGTTAGGCTGTTTACTGTTAGCTTGTTTGGCAGTTTCTTGATTGGGGTATTGGTCAGTTCAGAAAGCACCAAGTTTTCTACATATTTTATTATTATATCCAGATCATATGTCTTTTATGTGAACAGTTTAATTTAATTAAGTCTGTGTCTAACATGGGTTAAGATAAAATGTTTGTTTAACCTTCAGCTGTAGGAAAATACTGTTGAAGTGCAGTGCAACCATTTTAAAAGCATGTATTTTTGGTACTGGTACTTTCATTCATACTATTGAATGAAAACAAGAGTTTATAGAGGCTCACAAACAAGGGTAGAAGGAAAACATCAAGAAAAGCAGAATAAGCAAAGGTTTATCCCCATTGTATAAATGTGTGTGTCACAAAATGATAGTTAATGTAATAACAGTTTCATTGCATCACGTAGATATGGTGCATTAAAATATCCACCCCAGTTTATAAAACATCCTTATGATTGTCATCTGAAATGACTCAGGACTATGACAGAATAATGACAGTTTTGGAAGAACTGATTTATTTTGGATAATGTGAAGATATCACATGTGAACCAAGAAATTGTACAATGGGCAGCTTATTTCACATAGTGCAGCTTGTGATAAAAGCATAAATTGCTGTTTTGTGTCAAACCTCAAACCAGGTCATAGCAGGAAATCTCAGTTCTCCAGACACTTAAGTCACTTGTTCAACAATTGGCTAAACTTGGAAGAAGACTTTCAGACATGATTCACTTAGATGAGGAATTATTTCAGGCAACAATGAAGGCTTATGTTTAATAGGTGATATGCACTTTGTACTAGAAATAAGTCAATGTCTTTACGTAGTTCTATGCTTAAATTTCAGTTTTTTTCCTCCTCCTTTTCTGTCTCAACAGATATTTGGCCCTTCTCTTGTTTTAACTGACCACTTCTTTATAAGGAATTAGGCAGGTAGAATCTGGGAAGAAGAAAGAGGGAGTTAACAGATGAGGGTAGTATCATCTGGACAGCTGGACAAAATAAAGAGAATACAAGAAAAACAAAACAAAAGAAAGACACTGATATTTATTTATTTATTTGGTTGGTTGGTTGGTTTATAAAGCCACATCTAACAACAGTGTCATGTCTTCATCACATATTTATTCCCCTCCTCGTCCAAAATATGCCTTTTGTTTTGTTTTTGCAATCAATCCATCCATCCATCCATCCATCCATACATACATACATACATACATACAGTGAGCTGTTGGACAGCATTACTTGGTCTGTTGTGTGAATGTTTGGGTGGTTTAGGGGCAGGGAATTTGTGGTGATAGGGGAGTGTTATGTTGGTCCTGGTCTTTGGGTGTTAAGTGAATTTCGTTGTATGGGTATACTGCAGTGGTGAAATCCAACTTTTTTTTACTACTGGTTCTGTGGGCATGGCTTAGTGGGCATGGCGTGGCTTGGCGGGTGTGGCAGGGGAAGGATACTGCAAAAACTCCATTCCCACGGCACTCCAGGGGAAGGATACTGCAAAATCTCCATTCTCTCCCCATTCCTGGGGGAAGAATATTGCAAAATCTCCATTCCCACCCCACTCTGGGGCCAGCTAGAGGTGGTATTTCCCGGTTCTCCGAACTACTCAAGATTTCTGCTACTGGTTCTCCGAACTGCTCAAAATTTCCACTACCAGTTCTCCAGAACCTGTTAGAACCTGCTGGATTTCACCCCTGGTATACTGTGTATATACATACAATGACAATAAAGTTATTATTATTATATTATAAAACAACTCTTTTGTTGGAAAACTGAAGTTAATCCCAGTTACTGTGATGGAATGTGTTTATGAAGAGGAAGGTGATGTGATGGACTACACTAATGCAGCATGTTCCCAGAAGTGAGGGAGCACACTCTGGGGTAGGGGTGAGACAGCAAGTCTAGAGCTGGATCTTGGGAAGAGGAAGAGATTGGTTGATGTCATACCTAGTCCAAGAACAACGTGAAACAATCCATCCAGAATACTTTATTTGCGTATACCAAGAAATTTGCCAGATTAAATCTATACTTCCTTAACTTAATGGATATACCCTGGGAGATTCCAGAGAGTGGCTATCCTAATCTCTTCCTCTTCAAATTTCATTATTTTTTTTTAATTTGATTTATATGCCGCCCTTCTCCGGAGACTCAGGGCGGCTTACAATGCGTTAAGCAATAGCCTTCATACTTTTGTATATTTATACAAAGTCAGCTTATTGCCCCCACAAACTGGGTCCTCATTTAACCTACCTTAGAAAGGATGGAAGGCTGAGTCAACCTTGAGCCTTGGTGAGATTCGAACCTGCAATAATTGCAGGCAGCTGATGTTAATAACAGGGCTTTAGACCACTGTACTATCCAAGGCTCTTTTCAAATTAAAGAGCAAATTCTCAAGGTTTAGTAAAACATTTGAAGTGAATTAGGTCTGTCTCAGTTTCAGAGGCATTATGGAGTTTGCTAGTTGGGACAATTTGTTTGTACTGAGAAGAAATTAGTTATTACTTCTTTTACATCAGGTGTGAAATGCTCCCGGTTCGGACTGGATCGCCCAATCCGGTAGTGATGGTGGCGGGTAGTTCGGAGAACCGGTAGCAAAAATCCATGCGCCCCCCACCATGCTCAGCTGAGTCGCACGATCATCAGAGGCTTTTTTTTCTTTTCAAAGCATTTTTTTCTGCAACCTCTTGGCCAAAGCGGTGGTTAAAAAAATGCTCTGAAAAGTCTCTGATGATCCCAGCTGAGTTGCCTGATCAGCAGAGAGGCTTTTCAAAGCATTTTTTTAAAAGCCTCTCTGACGATCCCAGCTGAGTTGCCTGATTGCCAGAGGCTTTTCAAAGCATTAGAAAAAATGCTTTGAAAAGTTAAAAAAAAAAGTTGGCTACGTCCACCCAGTCACATTACACCCCCCACCACCACCAAGCCATGCCCACAGAACCGGTAGTAACACATTTCACATTTCACCCCTGTTTTTCATTCACCTGTTCTGTCTTCTCTGTCTTTCATCACTTTTTCTTCTAGTTCATTAATGTTGATAAAAAGTTACTGAAGTGTTAATTTAGGAATGCCCCAGGAATTTTTGACCTTTTTGGCAATGAAACAGCAGGTTATAATAATGATGATGTAGTAGTTATATTTAGATTTATAATGGCTTTGATCTGTAGATGTGCCAGAAGATAGAAGGTGACATTCCAGCCTCTTCATCCTCTGGCAAACCTATCTACATCAGCTCCTCCCAAAACCCTCTCTTGAGAGTCAGGAAATTACCATGACTGGTATGAGCAGGAGACTTGCTAAAAACAAGACAAGGGAAACTTTATCAGTAGACAGTATAACATTGATTTTAAGTTTCATGTAATATTTTGTGTACCATTGAAAGGGAAAACCTATGGAGAAGTACAAGCCAAAATTGTCTTTGGGTTCTTGGATTTCATTGCGCACTTCAGTCTAGATCAGCCTGCCTTTTTGGGAAGAACAAATGAGTCTATTTTCACCAAAAGACTCCTTCTTTTTAGAAGCTAAGGTCCAAAGTGGCAAGTTTTTTTTAAAAAAATTGTTTTCTTAACCTTTCACATAAACTACGCACATTTTTTTCTTTGCAGAAAATGTAGTAATGTTCAAGATCTATAGATGCGAACATTAAATGCATGTGACCTTCAGTGTGTCTAAGTATAAAGGCTTTTATTTGATACAGATTAGTTCTTAAATTACCTTAAATATCCAGGGTAATATCCATTTGTATGTATATTTTGTCTGTCTTTCTCTCTTAACCCCTTTTCTTTGGCTGCCTTCTGGAATTTATATTCCACTATCCTGCATAGACAAGAAGGTGGAATATAAACTAAAATCTTCCTCATTGTATTATATCATCACCTCTTTGCTGATCTTATGGAGAGAACAGGATATTCTGTTCTTGGAAAATGAAGTAGAGATCAAACAACTGCATATATGCAGAATATTTGAGATTGGTAGTACAAAAACCTAAAAAAGGATGTAAGCCTCTCAAAATTACTGTTACAGAGTTCTAAGTGGATATATAGCTCTTTCTGCCTTCCAAGAACCTTGTCAGCTTCATCTCAATTACATTGATTCCTGACATCAATTTATCTAAGTATGTTTTCGTCTCTGCTTTATATATCACTATTATTTGGAATTATGTTACAAAATTAGACTTGAACCTATCCTATCAGCACAAAATAGTGCATAATTCTTAGGCTTAAAAGCTCATGAAAGTAGTATTAGCCTCCCCAAATCAAATTTAGACTACCTTGGATTGTTTTTATGTATTCATATTTATGAATTTGAAAATTTCCACCTTTATCTTAAGCTAGATCAACCTTTACCTTAAGCTACAGTGACAATAACCATGCCCTTGAGAATTACTCCAGAAAATAATTGAAATAAGGAATCCATTTTTTTATAGTTTAATATTGCTATTATAATAGATATCACAGTGGATTTCAACTGATCTGCAAACTGTTTAACCAGTTGATTTTGCCTTTGTGACTGCTTTTTGCTGGGAAGTTACTATTATGCAACTCTATAAACAAGCAGTATTAGATTTTTAGCTTTCAAAACAAAAATTAACCTAATACAAAACAAAAATTGTATTCATAGGTTACTGTAAATTGGACATAATTAAGTTTGTGCCTATAAAATATTATCTTATGGCAACAATGTTTTAAACATTATTCATTTCACATTTTGAATTTTATAATAGCTGGTGCAAATAAAGCCAGTTCTAAATTTTACATTATTTTAAATATATTGTAAATGAACAGTCCATACAGTGTTCATTGTTACAGTGTCAGCTTTCTTGGAATATTTGTTATCACATTATTTTAACAAAGCAGTAATTGGACATTACATGTGATTAGATTATGGTTAGCATATCAGAAACCTTAGGCAAAGAGACTTGTTTTTGCTTCTGACTAATAAAGATTTATGCCTTTGAAATACTTGTCAGGGTCAAATTATTGTACAGTACTTTTTTGAACAGAAGCCGATCAGATTGAACACATTCAACCTTTTTATGAAATAGTTTACCAATCTACTGCCGTCCAGATACGCTGAATTTCAATTCTATACAGTAATCCCCTGAGAACAGAGTGAATGACTGGATTAACCTAGAATTATTGGAGTTGAATTTTACCACATCTGAGGGTAACAGGTTGGGCAACAGTGTTTTTTCAGGATATGTTCCCAGTTTGAGGAATTCTCATATATTTTATTTCTAATAGTATTATATTCCTGCTGCTATAGTTTTGATAATGAAATGGAAAATAATACATAAAGAGAAAAGAGGTATGAAAAAACTTTGGCTACTGGAAATTATTCTGACTGAAGGTCTTCCTGTTTTAACAGAAGCCAGAAGTGTGTGCTGAATAGTTCCCTAAATGGAGGAAGAACATACATCACTAACAGTTGCTAGAAGCTCCAGATTAAATTGTGGAACCTTATCATCAGCCTTTGAGGTAGGCCAGATTAGGAAACAGACATTGCAAGGACTACTGAAACTCTATATTAGTATAGCACATAAAAACAGAATCACAAAAGCCTGCCAGAGTTTCTCTCTTTCCCCTTTTAAACTAGACATGATCAATCTGGAATCACTTTGAGTCTCTGTCTTTTTCACTCCCATCTTTCCCAAGCAGAGATATCATCTATTGTCTTTTTGTTTGTTTCTTCTGTTAATGGTTCTTCCATACCAACACCCCGGCTTTTTTACACATATATTCCTACTATACTGATATATTGTTCTTAAAAATGCATGCAAATTCAATATTAAAAAACTTTAAGGTTAGATTATTCCGATTACCATATGTGCTCTTTAGCAAATTACCATATAAAGACTTGGTTCCATTTCACATGCTATTATGGCTTCATGGCCAAGACTCTACAAATGTATGATCTCAAACAGAAATGCCTGTTAGAATTGGATAACTAGTTATAAACTGAGAAGATGCACAATACATATATGGCTGTAAATAAGCTGTTTCAGATGTGGAAGAACTGTTCCTATAAAATGATTGTGAATGTTTGTGGAAATGCTTGATATTTATTACACTAGTTAGAATTTTGGGACAGGACTGCATCATAAATTGTGCATCCAGGAGGTTTCCCCTAGATCCGTGATGGCGAACCTATGTCACGCGTGCCCAAAGTGGCACGCAGAGCCATGTCACCTGGCACGTGCGGTATTGCCCGTTTCTCTTCTGGGTTTCTGGTGCACATGCATGCTCAGCGATCAGCTGGTCTTTGTGCATGCAGCAGTGCCAAAAACTGAAAGAGCTGATCTTCCGTTTTCCACTGCAAGCATGCCTGCAGGCCAGCTGATTGTCATGCACACATGTACGCCAGTAACTGGAAGACTAGCTGGCCAGTGTGCATGTGTTCACCGGAAACAGGAACGTCATTTTCCAGCATGTGCAAGCTCCTGGGCAGCTCCTCTTCTGGGCTGCGGCCCAGATGAGCGTCCAGCAGAGAAAAATAAGTCATTGAAAAGTATAAAATAAACTGAAGGGAATTACAGGAGGGGAATTAAAACATTTTCCATTTGCTGAAAATTCTGCATTGTTATGCCCACAGCCCCATGCAGGCTGATAAATAAGCAACTGCCTCCCAAAAAGAGCCAACAATAGATTATAATACTGACTGCCAAAAAAGAGAGTGCATATGTGTGTGGCAGGTGCAAGTGAGTGCACACGCCAGTGGCCATCGCTGCTCCCTTCTCCCTCTCCGTTCCCGCTATTGGGTGATCCTGTTTGAAGAAGGGGGCTATCAGAGAGGAGAGAGTGTGAGGTTGCTGTTTCTGGGACTTGGGGATTTAGGAAGCGTCTGGGTCCAGCTCATCCGGCTTCTCTTCCTCTCGCAACCAGCTTTTCCAGTCTAGCTTGATGCAGACTTCCTCCCCAGGTCCCTGTCCATTCCCCCCCCAACAGCCAGACAAAACTAGGCAAAACGCCATCCCTCACCAGTGCGCAGCTTCACTGACAGTGGGCTTGCAAAGGGCAATGTGAGCTGTGTTGCCACCTGTGTCAAGCTAGACTGGAGAGGGAGAACGTGAGCAAGCACCGAGGAGACCGCGGAGGAGGGAAGCCAGGCAAAGGAGTGAGTGAAGGAGGCCCGCAGCATGCCAGGCCTGGCAGACTTTCTAAACCCTGCCTAAAACAGGGAGGGAGAGACAAAGAGAGAGAGAGAAAGAGATCTGATCTAATGTGTGTGTGTGTGGGTGTGTGTGAGGGAGAGAGAGGGGGGGGAGAGAGAGAGAGAGAGAGAGAGAGAGAGAGAGAGAGAGATCCAATCCAATATCGTAGTTATATCAGGGCTGGCAGCGGTGTGCTCTCTCTCACACACACAGAAACACACACACACACTGGTGGATGTTTCTTTCCTCCCACTCCCCTCCCCTCCCACCCCACCCCACCCACCAGAGACCCCTGGATTCCCTCCCAAACCTGCCTGTCTCATACAGGCACCACCCACATAAATGATGTAGAGTTGGCCACGCCCACTCAGTCACATGACCACCCCCTGCCATGCCCACCAGGTTATTAGAAAGAACCGGTTGTTAAATTATTTGAATCCAACCACTGGTAGTAAAACCTTCAGGTTAAATTGCATATTGGCACTTTGCAATAAATAAGTCGGTTTTGGGTTGCAGTTTGGGCACTCGGTCCCTGAAAGGTTCACCATCACTGGCCTAGATACATCTCTCCCAATCCACTGTTGGTCTGAAAGAGCAAGGCAAACTAGGTTAATGTATCCTGACATATAAATTATAGTGTACACTAAGTTTTTATAATATCTGTGGAGCGGAATATGATGTTATTTCTATATTGTAATTTCCCAAAGTTTACACTTACATTAAAGATGTATTCATTACTGAATTAGTATTTGAGGTAGTAGTAGGTGAAATATATGTTTATGGATGGATGGATGACAGCTGCCTCAAATAAATCAGCCAGGCTACCGATATCACAAGCTGAGTATTTTAGTTTTAGTTTCATACATTGGAACTGTTAGAAATGATTTTCTAAGATCTCACTTAAAGTAAAAACCTTTAGTAAACTATAGGTTTGAGAAAAATATTGAACCAATTAATATTTATATGCACGTAAAATAATTTCTAAGATGAAAAGGAGATTCTGGTGTTAAAGGCTAAACTGTGGAATGATTAATTGTATGGTAGCATGAGAAAATAATTCAGTTTCTTATAGGTACTTCTGCATATATGTTGGGATGATGGGGGTAGGATGATGGGTTTCACAGGAAGCCTATGAGGTTAGTTTGAACTAATTTGGAGACACAAAGCCAGATCCTGAGTGGAAAATGTTTACTTTTTTGAATTAGGAATGTAAATGACATTTTAAATCAGGATGCCCACAGTATTAGTCTTACCTATAATATACACAGTCTTATTTCTGCACCGGCTTTTACCTCTAGGTTTTGGGTTGAGTAAATGATTTTTTTTTTACATGAATAGGTAAACTTTCTGGAGGTTGCTCCTTAGGAACCGCTATTCCTACCGAGCTAGTTCTGTAAAATAACCCCATAGTTCATCAGCAAATTTAACTTTACCAAAATCAAAAGAATATATATTAAAAGGCTGTAAATTATACAGATTATACTGAAATCTGGTGCCCAATTAAATGAAGTGGAAAGATTTTCAGGTGAAAAAAAAAGACTTCAAATACATTAAATGGGTTTTGTTTAGTATTTGGGGAAAGAAAGTGCTACTCTGACTTGAGCACAAAAAGATAAGAGCCTTGACTTGCAATAGATTAAAAGACATGCGTTGGTTAGAACAAACGGTGTTTGAGACTCTCTCCAAGTGCCGCCAAGTTTAGATTTAAGATTAACAGCAGCAGAATGCTGGAGCGGCTGTTTGTTCTATAGAACAATCACTAATGACATTAAACAGACCGAGGCTTTTTCAACACAATTGTTCAATTGTGATAAACTGATATAAGCCTACAAGAGATTGGAAAAGAAAACTTTTTTAAGTGCTCATATTGAAACTCCTACAATGTCCTCCTGGAGGTGACAATTAGTAGAATTGAGTAGGAGGTTTCCTTCCATGCATTTATTGTTACTGAATATTGGGCAAATAAATGCCAAATATACTCTGTAACTATACAATTTCCTGCATGTTTTTATCCTCTGTCTCTTTTTTTTCTGGGCAAAGGAATCCTGCACTAGGCATTCATAGTGTAGCTTAAAAGACTGTTATCTCTTAGTTCAATTAGACATCAGACATTTACTTTTTGATGCATTGGGAGGCTGATATGGTTTGGGACCACTCGTTTAAATATAAGAGAGCAGAGCTGCATATAGAACTGTGTACAGATATCTCTAGCTCTGAAGTCTTAATTGCAAATTCAGATAAAGATTAGAAGGACTGTATCTCTATAGACCAAAAGTATTTGCTAATACCTGAGATATAAACGTGGTTAAATTCAATATTTACTAATTTAGAATTTTGATTAAGCTTTAACGTATGTGTGTAAGCGTGCATGTTAGTAAAATTCTGTACTGTTAAGCAGGCATGCCAAAGCCATCTTATATACATATATAGAACTTAATAAAACTTGAAACATAGTCCCTGTTCCCACCAGTATCTTGGCTTCTTTATGGTAATATTAGGTTTTTGTTTATATACATAAATATATTAATGAAAGTATTTTAAGTGCTTATTACAGAGATGGTTTGTTTTGAAATACAGGCTTTTTCATAGCAGTTTTACACTTCATTGTGTACTATGAAAGACATACTAAGTAGAGGTTGTCAAGTTTCCATCTGAAGTAGACAACTGCTGAGGAATGGACCCATTTATGATGCCATTCAAGCAGGACTAATCTACAGCAGATATCGTATACATAACTGTTAACTTGTACACATACACTCCTCTAAATGATGTTTTCCCTGTCAAAACAAAGAAAAATTACTGTTTCAAAAATGAATTCTTTATATACTAATGTTTATATTTAAAGAGCTTAGGAAATGAAGAAATATCTCATAAAATTCTCCAAACACAAGAATGTTCAGCCCATTGTTTTTTTAAAAAAAGTTTTATTTTTGAACATTTGCCACATAGGTATAATTTCTATCACAGTGTCCAGTTTCTTTTCTTTGTGTTTAATCATGTGTGAATGAATGTTTATCTTATAGCAGCCATAGCTGGCAAGTGGGAATAACTGAAGAATTAGAAGTAGAATAGTTTTCATTCTGTTCTTCTCAAATTCTTGTACAGTTCAACAGTTAGTCCAATAATCTGAAGAGCCAACCAAACATCTTTTAATGCTCACTCAAAGATCTTCAACTTAACAGATGATGGTGACTCTGTAGTTGCTCTGGAAAATATTGCCTCAGTTTCTACAATGGCAATAAACCCAGATTGTATCCTTACTTCACTCTGATGATCTAAAGATTTAGCACGCACTTTGGTAGTAATTAGGATAAAATAGCAAAATAGTCTCAAACATCAATGCACTAGGTCAGGATCGAAGGGACAACAACCCCGGACTAGATTAATTAAGGTAGCAGAATCCTTTTCTCCTTCTGTGCAGAGGGGAAAGAATGATGGAGATAATTTTATTTCTTTTAAGGTATTCATTGTATAGCAAAAGGTATATCCTTAAGAAGATATTCAAGTTCAGAAAAGTTAGCATTAGACTCTTCTCTGAGTGCTGTCCAGGGTCCTGAAAAAAGCTGTCTGATCAGTGCTACTTTCTACTTCTTGTCCTTTTGAGTGGTACAGTCTCAGTTTATGGTGTCTCTTGATTCAACTAACTGCTCCAAGCTACTAATGAACTGCTTTTTCCCAATTAGATTATACTTCTCTTTTTGAAGACTGGATAAATACACACACACCCTATGCCAGAAGCCTTTAAAATGTTTACAGACTAAGAAATTCTGTATTTCCCCAATTGAGCATGGAAAGAATTGTGTCACTTTCAAAAACTGAGGTAAAATGTCAAACATTCTCAATGATATATGCTTTTTCCTTCCTGCTGGTGATAGATAAATCCTATTTTTTAAGCCAACTACTGTAATAATCATTTTATTATTTAAATGCCAAAAAAAGAATGGTTTCAGAATGGACTTTCAAAGATTGTAATAAATTTAGCTCACTAGAGAAGATACTTAGAAAATTGAGTCATATCAGAGAGTACAAGTTGAAGAAATGAGAAAGTTGAGAACAAAATATGAATTACTGTAGGTCAATAATGCAGATAGAGTTAATGAGAGAAGAAAGAATTGAGACAAAATACACACAAAGCTGGATATGTATGTCTGATGATTTCACCACTGGCTATATTCCAACATCACTGCAAGTTAGGGCTGTTTTTGGCTTGTAATTCTGATTTATGAAAGAAAACTTAAGCACAAACAAACCATATTCAAATATGTAAAACCAGGAGTCTGGTTTAGCTCAGCAGACTAAAAGCATAGTGATTAACACCAGCTGTCTGCAATTACTGTAAGTTCGAATCTCACCAGGCTCAAGGTTGACTCAGCCTGCCATCCTTTCTAAGGTAGGTTAAATGAGGACCCAGTTTGTGGGGGCAATAAGATGACTTTGTATAAATATACAAAAGTATGAAGGTTATTGCTTAACGCATTGTAAGCCTCCCTGAGTCTCCGGAGAAGGGCGGCATATAAATCATTTTTTTTTAAATGTACCAACTGGAAGAAGAATATTCCCAATAGGAATATTCCTATTGTTCCAGTCCGCTATGAAGCAGGGATGTTATCTAGCCAGTTTAGACCCATTCTGGGGAACTAGTTAAATTTTGTTTGGAAAAATGAGAAAAGAGAATAAGAGAGAGCAGTGGCAGTACAGGACAATTTAATTAGTTGGTTGTTCTGTGCCCTCAGGTAGACTAAACTACTGCCCATTCATAAGATTTCTTCTTCAACAACATCTTAGATCATGCAATACAAGGATTGTGTATTTCTCCCTTTGAGAATTCAGTAAATCTTGAAAATTTTATCTGAAAGGTACTAAATTACATTGGAAGCTGGTTCCAATATAGTTGAGTCAAATATTATAATCTTTATGTATCCCAAGATTTTATGTTGTAATTATTTATACATATATATCAGTTGCTTGTGATAAAATTAATACAATGTGAGGTGAATTTATTGAACTGATTTTTAATGCCATCATGATGTAGGCGTCTGAGTGACTATGAAAGAGTGGTCTCTGTGTTACTTTAAATGCACTATTTTTAAAAATCTGTGGGTTGAAAAGAAAATAACATTGTGTCATTCTGTGATTGAGATGGAGGTAGACAGCTGATCCACATGGAGAAGTGGTGGACAATGCCTTGGGAGGAAAGGAGGAATAGGGTCAGATTGTATGGATGAGTCATCCTGTATGTCCTTCAAAATTATGATTTTATGTATCCTGCAGTTTTGTAATGAAATTACTTTTTTACCGCACTTATGACTTCAGGGAAAAGACTAACACTGAAAACCAGTATAATTTCTGACCTGCGTAGGGCCTCCAAGCAACAATGGCAAGACAGCCAAATGACATATAGAATAATAATAGTAGGAGCAGTCATACATAGCTGAGCTGCTGAAGGCCAGGAAAAAGAATTTATGTTGCATAGACAAGTTTAAGAAACCTCAATTTTATGTGATTCCTTTATTATTGTAGCTATTATTTTATACTGCTGTGCAAATGTTGGCCTTATGAAAGCAGCAGCTTCCCCATTTTTTCTCAAGACATTCCTTCAAAATTTAACTTTCCGTCAACTCTGGATTCATGTTTAATTACTCTGCTAATGATTGAAAGTAGTTCTGGTGAAGCAATTTTGCATCCTCTGCCCTCTCTTTTCATATCTTACTACACAAATATATTAGTGGTAGCCTCCTGTTAATGATAATAATAAAGAAACAACAACTGATCTCTGTATAGCATTACCACACACATGTAGGTTAGAAATCCATGTTAAACTTTATTTTTCATGCTTCTTAATTGCAATATTCTTCAACACTTCTTTATCCTATATGTTTGACATGCCTTGGGACTAAATATCATGTGGACAATACCAAGGATGACTTTCAAACATTTTTTATGAAAACTTTTACGCCACTATAATAACTATAGTTTCACTAGTTTTGCTAGTTGGACTAATGAAAACAATTGCACACAGTTATTTTTGTTTCATATATTGTATAAATTAATTTTGAAAATCTATACCTAGTTTTTCTGAGGATGCAAAAAGTTTTCTCAAGCCAAAAATTAGTCTTACTGTTCAAACTATAAAGTGAAGATACTGTATTTCATATTTTATAGCAGCTTCTGTATGTGGTTTTGATTTCTTGTAGTATATAAACAATTAACAGCTGTTAGCATCTACTCAAACATTTCCTAAATTGGTTATTCTTGTTCAGCCTGGCAGCTTCCTAAAATCCACTGGAACCTTTTGAAATGGAAATGTTATTTACAGAATTTTAGCTTTGTTGCACCAATCAATTTAAGTGGGTATTTCCAGTCTTTTAAAAAGATTCTTCTAAAGGATACATATGTGTAACTATTAAAATAATTTATATCGTGAGTCCAACCACTACTTTTTAAAAAGTTGGTTTGTATGAAGAATTCTAGTGAAAAAGTTAAAGTGTGCATTAAGTTTAGTAAAAAAAGAAACCATAAAGAGTGGAATAACAAAAAACAACATGTGATCCTCGTTTCAATTTCCCACTTTGGCCTATACAGTATATGGTAATATTAGAAAGAAATAAATTATTAGAACAAACAACAAGATACAATATCAGATGTAGAACAGGGAGGGGAGGATGACCATAGAAAAAGGGAATAAGTCTCTGATATTTGTAGTCTGTCATCCAAGCTGTTTCTTTTCCACTAATGAACCATTAATCTTGGTATTAAGTGTTGTACCTTATGATCCTTGATGAATGTATCTTTTCCTTTATGTACACTGAAAGCATATGCACCAGACAAATTCCTTGTGTGTCCAATCACACTTGGTCAATAAAGAATTGTATTTTATTCTATTCTAATAGAAATTATACTGGAATATGAATAAATATGTAAAAAACCTGGATGACACTTTGATTTGGAAGACATAAAGAATTATGGAAAGCATAAACATTATCAGATTACCTTCATGAACATATTACTCTCTAAATTACTCACACTGAGACAGCAGTGTGCTGCAGCTGCCAAAAAAGCCAACACAGTTTTAGGCTGCATAAACAGAGGGATAGAATCAAGATCACTTGAAGTGTTAATACCACTTTATAATGCCTTCGTAAGGCCACACTTGGAATACTGCATCCAGTTTTGGTCGCCATGATCTAAAAAAGATGTGAAGGCTCTAGAAAGAGTGCAGAGAAGAGCAACAACAATGATTAGGGGACTGGAGGCTAAAATATATGAAGAATGGTTGCAGGAACTGGGTATGCCTAGTTTAATGAAAAGAAGGACCAGGGGAGACATGATAGCAGTTCCAATATCTCAGGGGCTGCCACAAAGAAGAGGGAGTCAAGCTATTCTCCACAGCCTCTGAGGGTAGGACAAGAAGCAATGGGTGGAAACTAATCAAGGAGAGAAGCAACCTAGAGCTAAGAAGAAATTTCCTGACAGTTAGAACAATTAATCAGTGGAACAACTTGCCTCCAGAAGTTGTGAATGCTCCAACACTGGAAGTTTTTAAGAAGAGATTGGATAACCATTTGTCTGAAGTGCTGTAGGATTTCCTGCCTAAGCAGGGGTTGGCCTAAAAGACCTCCAAGGTCCCTTCCAACTATGTTATTCTGTTATTCTAAATATGGTGGACACAATTAAATTAGCTAAAGCTAATTATTGAGGGTGAGAATTGTAATTTAACACTAACAGTAGAAGAGAACAACAGTCCCAAAAATGCTTTTCAGGAGGCAACTGGACTTCCTTGTTTTTTCTTTTGAAGATGTTTCACTTTTCATCCAAGAAGCTTCTTCAGCTCTAACAGGATAGTGGGGAATGGAAGGATTTATATTCCTTGCATACAGCTGGTAATCTGCATCCTTTTAGAAGATCATTGAAGCACTTGGATGTTTATCTGTGTCCTCAGAGTCACCTGAATAATGCTTCTGATTCCTTTAGTCTGCAATTTTTTTCTTCTGGAAATCCATTCCTACTCCCAACCATTCAAAGGGTGTTCATCCCAAATTGTATAGCTAAAAGTCTGTAGAGACTCTCAGTCATCCAGGTCATGGTTGTCTCAAAGGTGCTTTTTCAGGTGGCAACTGGACTGTCTTGTTTTTTTCTTTTGAAGACTTTTTGCTTCTCATCCAAGAAGCTTCTTCATCTCTGACAGGATAGTGAGAAATGAGAGGATTTATATTCCTTGCAGACAGCTGGTAATTTGCATCTTTTTAGAGGGATGACAAGAGAACAACAGTTTAGGGAAAGCTGGACTAGAATATGATAAAGTATACTAACATTCCAGTTAATTAAGAGTCCAACAAAATATTGAAAATGCTGGGGAGGATTTTTGGAGGGAAGATTAGCTTGTTGGCAATGAACAATTGAGATAAGAACTCAACAGGACAGGCAAATTAAGTTTAAATCATTGTGCTTGGAGGGAGTAGAAACAGGACAAATATCATTCTGACCTGATTGTTAAAATGACCAAAATAATGGCTGTGGGATAGTGGTGAAACTCTAGTCATGCCTCCCATGGACAGAAGGTTTCTTCAGATCAAAGTTTCAATAGAGACTTGGAAACTCAAAGGTACAAACAAACAAACAAACAAACAGAATTACCCTTCAAGGTAAAAGCCCCTGGAGGCAACCCAGTAGCGTCTAAAGCAAACAATGGAGATTATAAATGCCATCATTGTGTGCTTGCATGTCAATGTCTTTGCAAGTAGGTAGGTGATGGTATTTGCAAAATGATGTCATCAGGCATGCTCATTGTTTGTTTCTCCTTTGGCCTTTCTGGATGCCTATGGTACAGCATTATTTCTGTTTATGAGGGATTTGATAGGGAAGAATTTAAGAAAATCTAATATGAGAGAAAAGGCATTAAGAGAGAAGGATGGCTCAACTAATAGAAGACCAAACATATTCAAACTAATTAAAGTTACTATATTAATTTTAAATTACTATTTAGGAAGTAATGATTTATTCCATTTTGTAAATAATTCATTTAATAAGCAATGAACTCCAATATGTAACTGAACTTTATTCATGTTGCCTTTAAAACCAGTGCCAGTACCCTGCATAAGCATGACAACTGGTTTTTTATAATCTGGCTGTATTTGGGAAAGAGACTTCTCCCAGAAGTATACTTAACCTTTGCTGTTCTGGGCTTGTTTTTCCTTTCAGAAGATACTCAATCCCATTGTTTGTCAGTTGGTCTTTGGCTCTTAATTAAAAGTTCTGGGGGACCATGTAGTCTATGGTTTAATGTGAGTTAGTGGATTAGTCAGGGTTCTATTAGTTTCATGCATCATCCAGAGTCTGATTATTTTGGTAGTATATAATTATGATGAAATCAGAAATAAATATTCATGGTAGAGGCCTGGTGTTTTATTAAATAGTTGCATAGTTTTATTAAATAGACAGTTGCATAGACCCAAGTGTCAATATTTCTGTGCTTTACAGTTTTGTGGAAGTCATAATTGTATGTCGGATTTCCAAACTAAATTTATTTAATTTGTTTTTGTTTATTTCAGAGATGCTCATTATTTGAACCAACAAACTGTACTTGTTGGTCAAGACTGGCCTTAGTATTAATATGCTGTGTCTCTTTATTATTTGTGATATTTGTCTGAGCATTTTTTTATTTATTTAAATCAAGTTATATGGCTGCCTATCTCACAAATATAACTACTGCTAGTGAAGGTTAAAAAAAAAATAAGAATATGGTTGACACATAACTAAAACACAAAGTGGCTGTCAAAGGCACTACACACAGTGGGGGATTAATTACCTCCCTGACCCTCAGGCCCAGAAAACCATTCATATCTTTAAAGCTTTCTGAAAGGTGAGCAAAGTCAGGGCCAACCTAACTTAAGGGGGCAAGGTGTTCTAGAACAGTGGTCACCAACTGGTGGTCCATGAGAAAATGTTGGTGGTCCACAGAAAAATTATTTGCATTTTTTTATAGTGCACTAAATCAGGGGTCCTCAAACTAAGGCCCCTGGGCCGATACGTGCAATGAATGCTTGTGTTGCTGCAGAGAGTCTCCCCCTTTGGGGTCTTTTTGTGCAGGTCAGAGGGGAAATTCCAACTTAGGGTCTGCTTCAGCCTCCTGGTTTGGGGCT
This sequence comes from Ptyas mucosa, assembly GCA_012654045.1. Lineage (NCBI taxonomy): Eukaryota > Metazoa > Chordata > Lepidosauria > Squamata > Colubridae > Ptyas > Ptyas mucosa. Next base: position 2,787,118 of record WNWU01000018.1, read on the forward strand.
TTGGGTGAAGGCTGGAGGGAAGAGCCACTGGTGGCAAGAAGCTGGAGGGCCTTGTTTCAGTGGGACTGCCCCATGGCCTGGAACTGGCTGACCATCTCAGCCCGCTGAGCCTCCAGGCACCTGTACCTGGCCTTGCAGTCCCACAGGTCTTCCCTCTGCTTGGAAAGCCTATGCTTGTAGTCCTCAGTGAGGTGCTTCTGTTGAGCCTCCTTTTCAGTCAGATCCAATTTGAACTGAGCCAGCTGTTTTTCCAACTCTTTCTCGTGGTGACTGCTTAGCTCCGACAACTGCTTCCTCTTGGGGCCCTAAGGAGCCTGGGCTGCGAGGGGAGGGGCTAGTAGAGGCTGGCGAGGCATCCCTCGATGTGAGTGACATTGAGTTGGCCACACCCACCCAGTCACATGACCACCTAGCCATGCCCACCCAGCCGATCATTAGGCAGATCATATTAGTGGTCTGCGGGATTTAAAATTATGAATTTAGTGGTCTCTGAGGTCCGAAAGGTTGGTGATCCCTGTTCTAGAAAGCATGCTTATCTATGGAAAGGTACATTTTCTGTGTCCTGTTAGATGATGGATAAGTCCCAAAGCATGCCTCTCCTCTCAAATGTGCCTTTTCAAAAGGCAACTGGACTTTGTTTTTTCCTTGAGGAAGACGTTTTGCTTCTCATCCAAGAAGCTTCTTCAGTTCTTCTTCAAAGTCCAGTTGCCTTTTGAAACCTTTGAGACAACCATGACCTGGATGACTGAGACTTCTTCATATACATGCCCCTTCTCCTTAATCTAATGGAAAGGGTGGAAATGATGGGAGTAAGGTGGTCCTTCACATACCCTGATCCAATGCTATGTAAGGCTATGTAGATAATAACCAGCATTTTGAACTGCACTCCAAAGCAAATTAGGAACCAGTGCAAGTGCAACATGGGCATTGTCAGGTACATCCATAGTTGCCTGCACTGCTGCATTTTGGACCTATTGAAGCTTATGGTTGATCTTCCAGGGCAGTCCCAGCTACACTACTCATTGCAACAATTGTATTTATAAAACATGCATAACTGATTGGCATTTATAAGAATCAAATAGAGCTATAAATTAAAACATTCTTTCCCAATCTGGGGCCATCCAAATGTGTTGAAATTATGCTTCCCACATTGTCTAGCCCAGGGATCTCCAACCTTGGCAACTTTTAAGACTTGTGGACTTCAACTCCCAGAATTCCTCAGCCAGCAAAGCTGGCTGAGGAATTCTGAGAATTGAAGTCCACAAGTCTTAAAGTTGCCATGGTTGGAGACCCCTGGGCTAGACAATACAATATACTAAAGCCAATCTAAAGGCTCAAACTCCGTAACTAGTCAGCTATTGTAGACTTCATTGGTCAAACACAAAGAACCAACCTATGTTCCTGTCCTAGATTACTTCTGGAAAAAATATATAGTCAAAATGGGCATATTGAAGAAAACACAAAAATTATCATTTAATTTAATTAATTTAATTTATCAAATTTCTATGCCGCCCAACTCCCAAGGGACTCTGGGCGGCTTACAGCAAAAATAATGCAACAAAACATAGGAAAATTGTTAAAAAAACATGATAAAAACATTTTAAAAACATTAAAAGCCCATGCACACCATTCATGCCGGATCTTGCAAGATTGCAACAACGAGATCAACGGCCCCAGGCCTGCCGGAAAAGCCAGGTCTTCACCGCTTTCTGGAAGGCCAATAGGGTGCGGGTTGTCTGGATCTCAGGAGGTAACTGTTTCCAGAGAGCTGGGGCAGCCACAGAGAAGGCCCTCCCCCGCGGGCCTACCAGCCGGCATTGTTTAGCTGACGGGACCCGGAGACCAACTCTGTGGGATCTTACTGGTCGCTGGTAGCTATGCGGTAGAAGGTGGTCTTGAAGATCATATAAAATACGTAATATCGGTACAGTTATTAATAACATATAGTGTTAGAATGTATTAGTATCCCCGTGACCACCATCACTGCTTTAATTCAGTAAAACAAAAAAACATATTGCGTATTTTCATCTTGTTTATTCAACAATTTTTTTTTAAAGACTTGTAAACACAATTTTCATAAGAAAGCTACAAACACAACCAGAAACCAACCTACTGCATGTTGTCATAAAAAAAGAAAAAATATAGAAGTTTTCTTTTGGAACTGTTTAAGTTAATGAAACAACACATTGATTTTGGTACCTATGGATTAGGACCATGAAAAAAAGACAACACACACTTTTTGCACTATGATGAAGCTAAAGTTGCAAATTGATTTAAATACTGATTTTACAGGAAGCAGCAAGGCCCCCCAAAATTAATGGATCATGTTGATGTCAAAATTGTGCCCAAGGTATCTTGAGTTGCTATACAAGAGCAGAATACTTTAGTAACTGTGAAAAATTAATGTTGCTTCACGTCTATAATATGGACCTTTAGGTGCTTTACAAAGCAAATTGAATACAACTATTTGATGATCAGGAATATCTAAATTTTTGTAACACTTTTTTTCTTGCAAATCTTACCTTGATTTTTCATATACATTTTCCCCAAGGAATACTAATAATAGGAAGGGTATACAATAGTGTTTATTATTTTGCATCTGTCTCAAACAGCATTATTATGTTAATAATGCCTCTGGTCTACAGGCATCACTTTTCTAGACCAGCTTTATTTGCTTGTGTTTGACAGGTTTTTTTTTAAGCAAGTGGCACCATGAGGAAAGGACAACACACACCTGTTCTGAAGGGCCTTTATGCTACATATGCTACTGTGTTTTGTATTAAACAACACCAACTTTGCAATAAGAGCTGCATTTATTGGCTAAGAATGGTTTGAGATAATATTCTGATTACTTTTTGAGCATATTGAGTAAAAAAGGTAATATAAAATACTTTTTTTAAATGTTGGGATGATGCAAGCAATAATCCTCTTGTTTTCTAAGAAAGATAAACATTCAGAGAACAAGGAAAATTTTTAATGACATCAGAAAAAATGAAATTCATGCATGTACATTCATATGCACAGACACATATTTGGCAAATAAGTTTTATGAGCCATATGATGTTTTCTTATTTCTTTCCTATGATGTGCAAGGTTTTTTTTTCCAGATTAGAGGCATTAGTGCCCTCTATTGTTCATTAGAGGATTGCAAATATTTTTCAAGATCAGGTATTACAATATGCTATTGGTTCATTATCCAGCTAAACCAGAAACCTTGACAAATTCTCCTGTGCTGAAAAAAATTAATAAAAATTCAGAGAACCTGTGTTGTATTAAAGAAAGGCAGAAATAAATTTAAGACAACATGTATTAAGAAAACGTTGCTGTAACACTTGTAATTTCTGGCATGTTTATTTTTAGAGGCGAACCGAAAATCGTCTGCACTATGCTTTCAGAAGAAAAACATTTTTTTTAAAAAAAACCCATTGTTTTAACATTTCTGTTTGCTTCCTGTTATTTTGCTGGGATATCTGAAATGTAGAGTATAAAACTTTTCAGAGAACAATAGAAAAATACTATAGTATGGCTGAGCTTTTGCTTTTCCAACCACGTTAAGGATGGATGCAAAAATGACAACTTCATTCAAGCAGATCATTTGAAGTTACATTAAACAGCTGCTGTTAAACAACTGACAACAAAGGAGATCATTTTGATCTCAACAGCAACGAGACTCAAGCAGCACGCTCCCTTAGAAATGTTATGAGGAATACATTCACGCATTTGTATACCAACAGACAGCATATTCCCTACTGTGCTTGTTGCCAAACAGTGTTTTTTCTGCTCACTTTGTATTCAGTCAGGGATCCAGGAAACCCAAATCCAGCTAGACAAATGCGGAACAGCTTAGCTGAGGCAGCTTTAACAGGTGCCATCAATACAGACTTGTTGAACCAGGGAGACAATGCAAATAAATATGTAGCATGGGTCAATAAGGAAGGACTTACCCCATTGCACATGATGGCACTCAATTGCAAAACCATTGGCTGCTACCAAAAATAAATAAATAAGGGAAATAGGATGTTTATACAAAAAAGAGAAAGGCAATAAGGCCTTTAATTAATAAACCTAAGCTTTTATGTGGGAAGTATAAAAGTTTTTCTTTTTCCTAGTAATTTATATTCAAATCATATGAACATAAATAGCCTATATTGGATAAGGTTGTCTGAGGAAAAATTCCAAGTACTTGGTAGCAGAATGTTGAATGTACACCTATGGAGTGAAAGATCCTAAGGCATTGCAGCATTTCATGCTACCTGGTTTGAAGTAACAACTTTGAGATTTCTGAAAATATCACCTATTTTGGCTGGAAAGGAGGAGAGCTCTACTTCAGTCATCTGGGAGAGAGTTATTTGGAGGAGGCTGCATTGTTGGTTTATTGCAAAATTTGCCAAAGGGTTGAAAAGAAATAGTTCTCTATCTAGAATTGCAGGTAATTAAAATATATATAGCAACAACATAATTGGAAGGATCCTTACATTATCGTACACGCTTCATAATTTACCATTGCTTTGTCTTTGTACAAATGTTATCTTATTTGATACTTGTCTTATTGAAATGCTATGTTCATAGGCACTATTGACAGTAAATGTAATGGGATAATCTAAAGGTGAGATTTTCATAGAAAGTAAGTTGGTGAAACCCCTTTGGCATCAGACAGTCTCCTTGCCTTTCTGTTGTTTATTAAACAAAAAAAGAAAAGAAAAGAAATGCCATGTGCATCAGACCAGAGTCACTCTTGGTTCTAAACTGCTTCTGGACTCCATGTGTAGTCTCCTGGAAAAAATAGAGTGTCCACAAATCCATTCTGAAGCAGGGCCAGCTTTGTTGAAAGGAATGCAAGAAAGAAAAGCAAAGATTGATTGGCTTGTAGAGGTTGTTGGGAGCTTCCTGGAAGGCTTAGGAATTTAGAGAGAATCTTTAGCTGGTTAGCAGGTTGGGGGAGGACCATCCTGTACTTGTTTTGGTGCAATGGGAGTTAGTTTATCTGTTTGTTTAAGTATATTATCTCTTTTGTTTAGTGTATATGCATATTGGTAAATGTGAGGCACTGTCATATTTCTTTTTGTGTGTGTATATGTACAAGCATCTGCAGTTTTTTTTTCCTTTCTTGGAAAAAAATTGCTTTGGCAATTTTTGTTAGAGCATTCACAACTTCTGGAGACAAGGTGTTCCACTGCTTAATTGTTCTAACTATCAGGAACTAAGAAGAAACTTCCTGACAGAGCAATTAATCAGTGGAGCAACTTGCCTCCAGAAGTTGTGAATGCTCCAACACTGGAAATTTTAAAGAAGAGATTGGGCAACCAATTGTCTGAAATGGTATAGAGTTGCTGCCTAAGCAGGGGATTGAACTTGAAGTCCTCCCAGTCCCTTCCAACTCTTCTGTTCTGTTCTGTTCTGTTCTGTTCTGTTCTGTTCTGTTCTGTT
>WNWU01000018.1:2792554-2866984 GCA_012654045.1 Ptyas mucosa
TTCTGTTCTGTTCTGTTCTGTTCTGTTCTGTTCTGTTCTGTTCTGTTCTGTTCTGTTCTGTTCTGTTCTATTCTATTCTATTCTATTCTATTCTATTCTATTCTATTCTATTCTATTCTATTCTATTCTTTGACTCAAATTCCTTTTCTACTTTGTTTTAAGTTTCTTGGTAAGTAAAGTAACTTCTCTGGACCCTTTTCAGGTTGCTGGCTGTAATTTTGGTTTTGATATGTCTGATATGAGGCGTTTGGTACATGGTTGGTTCGTGCAAACCATAGAAATGTTAAGTGCATCATAACATCATTGTGGAAATTATGTCAATGTTACAGTTCTATACAACCTTATACAATTATACAATTTGTGTCACCTATTTGTATCATTTATATTAGAATATGCTGGCTGGGGAATTCTGGGAGTTGAGGTCCACACATCTTAAAGTTGCTGAGGTTGAAAAACACTGATTTACATGCTGACTTTTGTGAATTCACTTGCCCACTTATCCCTTCCTGTATATTGATGCATAGTCCTGCCTGTACCCAAATCACAGACACTCTATTAGCCAATTTTAGATGGTTCCCACAATACTCCCTCCCCACAACACTACTGGTCTCCAAATACTGGGGAATTCTAATCTAGACCCCATTCCATTCATATGCTTTTTCATCAGTGCATTATATGTGGGCCACATATTCTACAGTTTGAACTGTATAAACAATGAACAGTTTAACTGAACAATTTATTCCTACCTTGAAACTCAGCTGTCATTACATTTAGCTTTCTGTACCCCCAAAGACTTAGTAGGCATCTTTTTGGAATCACAAAATTGTGCAGTGAATCGAGCTTGTCTACAATACTTTTTTTTCAGTTTGAACTCTAAATCACTACTAGTTATCTTGACGATTTGCTGTGGTGTTAAGCAGTAACAATGTTGAGAATTGGGGTGGGTCAGCTCTTAAGAGCTATTTATTCCTCATATTGTACCTTGATTTGTGATTTACTATATATGGAAAACTGTTCTTCTTTTCTGTTTTTATGTTAGTGCAAAATATGATGATATAGACAACTCTTTCATGAACATAATATCTTTCTTTAATTTCTATGCATAATTCAGTTAAGAGAAAATATTTTCATTTAAACTGAATTAGCCTTGTCAAAATGAGTCAAATAAAGCAGGCTTAAATTCAAGACTGTAATCTTAACACAATTGTGAATCAGCTGTAACATCATAGCTTTTCTGTGATGTTAACTGGCAAGCATTTGTGTAATAAAAACTGTCATCCGGTTTGCTTCTACTGTTCTCAGACAAACATTATAGTAAGCCCACATATTGCAATATAGGTAAAGGTAGAATTTGGTTCAGTGATTCTTTCTCAATATCCAGTCCTTAGTGTGAGATTTTAATTTTAAATGAACTCAGACTCAAACTGTAGATGCAGTTTTAAAAATCTGATGTTATACTTCCATGTTCATAATTAAAATATTCTGAGTAAAAATAGTTTCTAAAACTAGAATGGCATCTTAAAAACTATGAAATACTGAAACTGTAATGGAAATAAGCTAGCAAGACAGCAGATGGAAGATGGCACCCATTCATAACTAAGCCAACCGACCAACAAAAAATACATTACACACATAGTTAGTGTGCAATTCATCATCTTAAAAAGACTTCTTATGTATGATTCCTGATGTTATCTTAATTCAAATTATGCATTTAATTTTATTAATTAATAAGTAGTTCATCTTTTAACAAAAAAAAATATATTTAAAACTGAAATGGATCAGATGGTTTTCGTGTGTAGATTCTCTCATAGTTTCAAATGAGAAATTTTAGGCAACATTTTTAAAACTAAGAGTGTTAATTTCAGTGGTGGGTTGCCCCCGGTTCGGACCGGTTTGCAAGAACTGGCTCCTTCCACTGACCCAGATGTCATAATAGTGATCTGCGCATGTGCAGAAGTTTCTGTGCATGCACGAGCAAAGTGAGCACGCATGTGCAGGAGCGATGTGAACCGGTAGTAAAGGTAAGTAGAACTCACCCTGGTTACTTTTGAGAACTTCGCAAATTAATATTGGTTTCTGAACATTAAACACAAATTAACAAAAAGAATGGCCTCCTGCCATGTTGTGGGCCTCAGGAAATGCTTTCTTTGTCATGATCCTTGTCCTATGGAACAACCTCTTCTGGAGATCTGGATAGACCTAATCTGGTTAGCCATAAAAAGCTGGCTTCTTCTTCAGTTATTGGGAATTTTTGTTAGATGCTTATATTTATATTAAGTTTATATTGTTTTTAAATGTATTCTTCATTGTTTTTTCTTTTTTCTTTTTTTCATTCTGTGGATTATGTTGATTCAATTCTCAGAGAACCGATCATTCTGTTGAACTGTAGTATCAATAATTGAATTATTACTATTACTATTTATTAGATTTGTATTCTATTATTCCCTTCAGCACTAATGCTGAAGGTGGCCAATAATGCAATAAAATAAGGAAATAATAATTAAAATCTTATTTCAAGCAATTCAGAGACTAAATTAAAAAGCCAAACTATAAAATACCTTTACTCTTTTTCTAAAAGATGGAGTGAGTAGAGATTGGAAGTAAGTCTTCGAAAACGGCACAGGAAGTGCCCGTCTTCATAGTCATGGGCATACTTTCTTGTCTTCTGTAGTTTTCTCTACTTATTGCATATTATTAGATTAATAAACAAGGAAAGTTTATGAGTATTCATGGTTTCATATTGATAAATGTTCTAAAGCAGGTTTCTGAAGAATTACAGGATTCCTTAGATTGTAGTTTGAGAACAATGATTCTAAATTCCAAAACAAAATATTTATGACTTCCTCCATTAATCCTTCTTTCTAGAGATTCTAAAAACTAATTGTAATTGTAAAATATCTTCCATACTTATATCTAAACCTCCATTGGACAAAATTCCTGATCATATGAAGTAATAATTTTCAGCTGAACATGTGTAAGATAACCTTTAATGGCCATCTGAGCCCACAAACTAAACACAGGAGGCATACCCCCTGTCTAGTTGGTGCCACTGATGTAGGACAGAAGAGATATTTTAGTCTATCTAAAGAAAGGTTGATTATGGTGGAAATGCCTTCTTTGGAATAATTTAGTCTCGGGACTGGAATGTTCCTTTAATGCTTATCTTTTTTTTTTTTTGTCATTAGGACAATAGTTTAAATTAGCTGTCATACCATAGCATAACATTGAGAGACCTTTGGCTCTCTAAATCCTTGATAGCCATTGGTTATCTCCAGTGGTCGGATTCAAATTTTTTTACTGCCAGTTCTGTGGACGTGGCTTGGTGGGCGTGGTATGGCTGGTGGGCGTGGCTTGGTGGGCATGGCAGGGGAAGGATACTGTAAAATCTCCATTCCCTCCCCATTCCAGGGGAATGTTAGTACAAAATCCCCATTTCCTCCCGATCAGTTGGGACTCGGGAGGCAGAGAACAGATGGGGGCGAGGCCAGTCAGAGGTGGTATTTACTGGTTCTCCGAACTACTCAAAATTTCTGCTACTGGTTCTCCAGAACAGGTCAGCTGAATACCACCTCTGGTTCCTCATATCCCATAGTGCCATGAGATCTAATAAAAGAAAGCAGATCCTGTCTTGTTATGGTATAATTTATTAAAACAGTCTACTTACCTCATCAAATTATGTTTGATAGGTTCACTATTGCTTAAAATAGTCAAGACATTCTCTGGATTTTATATAGACATTCTATTGCATAGAGAACTCTTTTCTTTTTTGCTGTTTATAAATTGTAAGCTTTTTCTATAATAGGTATAAGTCTCAAGCTTATCTGGAGATTTCATTTGGGTTGACTAACATATCAGTAAGAAAATGTTACTTTTAAAGGAATGAATATGAAATTGTCACAAATGGGAATTAAACGATATAAATTATAAAGATTTTTGGATGCAAAGTATTTTAAGTGCTCCAAGTACTCAACAAATGTACATTGTAAGAATTAAGATAGAGTGACAAAAAAAAGATGGTATTTTGTATTAAATGTTAAACAAAACCTGACATTTATAAAGCACCATAGCTTTTAGTATTCCAACCATTTTAGCTGTGTTGTTTGCAATTAGGTGCTGTTTTCCAACATTTTCCAGCAGAGATTCACCATACTTAAAAAAAAAAATTCTAGACCCACACCACAAGTGAGTTGGTGAATTGTCTGGATGTTGTACTATGCCTTTATTTTGCAGTAAATATGCAAACAGGTATGTGCCTGTGTGTGCATAACTGTGCTTCGCTCAGAAGTGTTGTTAATGCTACAGAGATTGTAAAAACTAATTGCACAGTGTTGATTTGGTTGCTTGGTTAATGTAACCTTAGTGTTTGCGTAGCTTTTTGCATGGTCTTGTGCACTTGTATCTTGTTAATTTTGATTTTCAGGCTGACTTGTTGCGTTTTGGCATGTATGTGCAATATGCGTACTCTTGTGTTTTATTAATATATGTTGTTAAGAAGCAATCACAGCTCTGTTTTTTTGTAGTCAGCAGCCATCCCTCTATGCAAGTAAAAATATCAGCAAATAAAAATACTGGGGTTTTTTTGATGGGCTTGTGCAGGTAGGATGGGTGAAAAACAGCAGATATCTTATTTGATTTTGCTAAATAATTGTGATGCTAGTACCTATAGAAAAATTAACCAAGGGAGAAAAAAATCAGAATGTTAGAAAAATTATATAAGCAATGTATTAAGTGAAACTAAATGAAATTGCTGCTTACTTTGTCCTTACAAACTTTGACTAAGGGACCAAGAAGTTTAACGATTTAAAGAAAGTAGGATATTTTCTGTTTTCTTCTTTTGAGAAGGTAATAACAAATTCCTTTCTCATAGTTGAGAACAAAATTGTGTTCTATTCAGATCTATTTAAAATTGCTTTAAAAAATCATACTCTTGGCCATATTTTCAATAATTTGAATAGTAGGCAATATTCAGCACAGAATATCATCTCAAGTACTCTTGTGACCCTGGTGGAAAAGGCAAGTCTGGAGTAACTGAACTCAATTTTTCATTATTTACAAAACCTGGAACACTTGAAAAATGTCATGCATTGTTATGATAAATATGAAACCCACAATCTCTTTTCAGTTTTGTTTGGTCAGAATGGAGCTAATTTGAATCATTTGGTCCTTTTGATGAAATATTTCAAGAGGGTCAATTTTATCCTGAGTTGAAAATAAAACATTTTCTGCACTTCCTGACCTCTAGACGTTGTTTACTCAATTATATTACAGATATACAGTAGATCGTATATTTCCAAAGTACTGAGTTATTTTTGAGAGTTAACACTTGAAATTGTAAATGGTAGAGTTTTGTCTCCTAGGAGATTCTCTTTTTATTTCCTTCATTTTTACAATTAATGTGTGTGGGGGTGAATAATTTGGCAAGGAAACATATTTATAAGGCAGGATTCCCTAAGGTATCTTGGTGGACTTCAGTAGAAACTGTTGAAATGCTGAATGGTAAGGCTGTTCTTTTGTATAGCATAGAAATCTCTGTTGTCCAGAATTGTACAGATAAGGCAAAACCATTTGCCTCATTGTCAGGCAGTTCAGTTGAATAGAAATGCAAATGTGACATAAGGGGTTAGTATACTGTAGTTGCGGGTGGAGAGAGCCTGGTGCTGTCACTTTCTCCAACAGAATTCTTATGTGTAAGAAAATTCTCGTAAGTGTCAATATTTATTTTCCCAGGATATAGGACAGGTTCTCTGAAATGAACCTTTGTCACAAGATGCCTTGATTTTTAAATGGTAATGATTTTAGTTGTACGATCTGCAGAGTGCTATATGAACGGTCCATTATAAAATGAAGAGTGTACCCACTTCACTATGCTGGAAATCTTTCCTTCCTTCCTTCCTTCCTTCCTTCCTTCCTTCCTTCCTTCCTTCCTTCCTCCCTCCCTCCCTCCCTCCCTCCCTCCCTGCCTTCCTTCTCTTTCTTTCTTTCCTTCCTTCTTGACCCGTTCCTGTTTGTTCCTCATTATTCAGCAGACCTTTTGTGTAAGTTACCTCTGCATTTAAAACTAGGGATAGGACTATAGCCAGATTCTTTCTAATGTGTACCCCGATCGGGTCTATTAACCACAGAATAATAGCAAGTCAGTGATCTAAAGGGCAGTACTTCAGCAGGGACACAGTAGCTTAACTGAGGTCAGAAGCCCGACCTAAGTATAGCTGTAAGCCTGATCTGCAAATATGTCTATAGGGAAAATAAAGAAACGGTATCATGTAAGCCAAGAACAAAAAATGGCAAGACAATCCTTTCATCTTGGATCTCTGCTGCTTCACTGGATGAATATGGAAAAGAAAAGATTTTAAGAATTTAATTCCAACTAGAACAGGAATAGGGAAGCTGTCCTGTTAATAAATGCTGTAGGACTCGTGATACCCCAGCACAGACCACTGTGATCAGGCCACTGCTTGGAACTGTTCGCCAAACAAAAGAAAACAGAGCCAGAAGGTCATAAGTTGTGTGCATTGTTTTACAGTTACATTTATTACCATATCTCCATAAATAGTTTATGTAGAAATTGTCAATAGTTTTTTTTAAAGACAAGGATGCCTCATGAGATGACAGAACTGAAAGGGAAAAAGAATAGGGTGGTAAATGAAAAAAAAATGCTCACAAATTGTTTAATGCTCTCTGCTGAGCTATATCTATATTATCTTCATATTAGTCAAGCAAGGTAATCCTGACATTTGAACTAATTTCTCAGAACATGGTAATGGATACTGTGAAATAATATTTTAAAGCAAAGCAAGGAACTTGCCAGTCATTTTTTGCAATAGTTATGTATGGCACAGTTTTACAAATTACATTTAAATAAAACATTTCAATTGTAGAGTTATAAAATCAATAGAATTAAAAATAACCCTTAAACTGAAAAAACTGAAGTTAAAAATCCTTGAAAAATAAACTGTGTTGTTTATTTTTTGCTGAAATTATATCAAGGTAGTTGGCCAGCAAACTTTTAGAGATATATAACATACAAAGCACATTCTAAGGATTGCATAGTTTGTTTTAAATTCAATTTCTTCTAGAAAACCCACCAAATTTTATTCATGTTTTCTGTGTTATATTCATACTATGTGATTTTTGGTATGTGCAGAAAAAAAGGCAGATAGTTTCTGTTGACACTATGTCAAAGGCTAATGGTTTGCATTTTAAAATCAACTCTAATTTTATACAAGAAGGATATTGTGGGTTGAGGCAATTGAGAGTTGCTGATGACATAGCTTAAGAGAGGTCTCTTTTGATTGATGATATTAAGTTGAAGGAGCATGGCAACAAGCAGAACACTGAAAGGAAGGAATACAGTAGTATATTCATACATGACTACAGTTTCTTTAATATGTAGCTACACTAAAGACTCCTACCAACAGTCTGAAATGTTTTGTAGGCAATAGCTTTGATTTTATCCTTAAGGAAGGACATTTATCAATTTACCATATTGTTTTCCATACAAAGGAAGCTTTTGGATTTTGAGGTTGGGTTGGCCCTGGCTAGAATTTGAAATATTTTTTTAAAAAACCCTATATATTTGAAAGCGGTCAACTGCATAAGATAAAATTTTGTCTTAATACTTACATTCATAGTTCAAGTTTCATCAGAGATATCTGTGAGGGAAGAGAGTCAAAAAAGGCACATTGGTTCCAGCAACTGCAGAATTGAAGTGCCATCTCTTTTTTTAACATGTGCCACAAGTTATAAAAAGGAACAGGGCCTTCATCACATGGTCCCAGTCTCCATACTGGCATTTCTGATCCCTCTTTGTGGTCATTCCTGGGTTGGATACAGGTATTTCTTCCATTAATTGTAGTATCCTCTGATTAAAAACAGAAACATTCTTAAGGTCATTAATGTTTTTACCTCTGAAAAGCTGATAATCTTTTGATAATTTTTTTTTGCCAATACTACTTATTTTTTTACTACTTTTGTTTTTGATTATGAAAGTCATATTGGCTTCATAAACATCTGAAAACATATAACATAGATAGACAGACAGACAGACAGACAGACAGACACTGTAGTTGATAGAGATGGATGATAGAGATGATATAGATATATAAATATTGATAGATTAGAAAGAACCTGGGAATTCATAATGACAGAAGCACTGATAGTTTATTTCCCAAAGTAGTAGGCATATGACATGTTTGACACATAGAGCTAATTCTCTTAACTGTTATTAAATAATAAGAATAACAAGCTGATCTATGGAAATAAATAATAATGGAAATATCTGGCCACAAAAGAGCAAATTATATTGTTTCATTTAATCATTTTTGCTAACGTGATTTTTAAAATATAAACACGTTTATTGCATTAGTTATAAACTAAAATAGGAAAAACCAGTGTTATCCAGATCATTTTTGCTTGATGTGTTAAAAATCCTGTGTGAAAACAGATTTAATGCCATTAATATTAATTAATTTCCGCAAGGAGATAATTCTGATTTGTTTCAAAGTCTAAAGAATGTCTTCTGCTTAAAATCCATGTTATTCTAGTTCTGTTTTTGGTACATGGGCAACACAATATAGAGAAGCAAATAAAAAAGAACTGATAGCAGCTGGAAGACTTTGTAAAGTATGTGGCACTTAGGTCAAAGATCTCTCTGGACCCAATCAAGACAAGGGAGAATTACCAATATAACATACTCCCTTTCTGTAACCCCACTCTTATCCTGTTATTCTGGTGCCTCTTGGAAATACTATATGTTTTTTAAAAAATGTTTGTTACATCTATTTTCCTGTTTACACAGTTCCCACAATGTAACTTGTTAATTCTGGATACCTTACAAGATCAGTGCTGCATATATTTCATGAAGTATTGTACTTCTCTGCTGCTTCATGTACTTCAGAGACCAAAAAGTTGCTGAATCTTTGTTAATCTCCGGAGTGGATCTATTTCTCTGGAGTGGCTTTGTTGTCTTTGAATGTTAAAGAACCCTTAGATCTTTAAAGTGGAGATTGCCAGATCAATTTGCATCTGCTGAAGTGCTATGCACCTCCTAAGTGGCAGTGGCTTCTTGGTATTTGGTACAGCAATCAATATTAAGTGCTCCTGCTTCCGTAATTATTTGGGGATTTTGAATTCCTTTTCACTGTTATTTCCAAATAAGCACACTATGATGGGATATTACTTCTCACTGTTACAAGCCTGGGATTTTCATATGATACTTGATCTTATTTCTGGGTAAATGTGGATTAGGTTGGATTTTAAATTGCTTCTCAAATGTACTTCTGAATAAACATGCACAGGACTATGATTTTTATATCATGCCTATTCTTACTTTTAAGAAAACTTAGTTGCGTTTTAAAATTGCTCTTCCCTTGAGTTTTCAGTTGCTCTTTTGGGGAGCCCCTGTAGATATATTCTTGATAAAATTGTGGTGGTGTCTATAACTGTCTCTGCCATAGCCATCCTCCTTGAGTTGTGCACTTTGTATTTTATTCTGACAATATTGGAATGTAGCATTTGGGACTATTTCAAATTAGAAATTGGACCCTTGAACTAAGAAAGTCTTCCATTCTTCTGCTTTAAAGTGAGAGCTGATCCGGAAGAGAATATGTTAAATTGTTCTATCAATTTAGTAGAGAATGAGTAGAGAAACTTTCCTCTTATAACAGAGAAAGCTGTCTAATTTCAGTTTATGAGGAGCAAAAAAAGAAGCCCAATCCTAGAATCCTAGAACCAATTACACACTGTTGGGTGCAAGTAAACTATTTTGAAAACATGGATCAACTATATTTAATCTATTGTATATATTTAGTGCATGTGCTTTTTCTCAACATTACAGATAAATCATAAAATTCAAACATACCTCCCTGCTTTAAAAACTGTTTTGTTACTAGATTCTGATGTTAGATAATCCAAAAAGGCTATTGAAGGAAGAATGCCGTCCTTGATGCATGGATGATCATATTAAGAAGGTTGCACTGTCCAACAATTCAACCTGCTATGTGTGTTAGTCAAGAAACATGAAAAGTACAAAGTAATAAGAAATTATAAAAATCTTATCATTTGAGTTATACTTTATCTTCGGAATTCAACTAATAAAACAAGATAATTGCATGACCTGGGGGTTATTGTATAGAACTAGAAATAGAAAGTAAGTGAAAATGGTTCCAGTCTGATCTTGGTGATAGGTTTATTAGGAAATGGGAATATTCATTTGTATGTAGTTTAATTACTTGTTTGTAAATCTTTTTAAGTGCCCATTCCCTGGGTGTCACAATAAATTAGTCATTATGTGGTGATATGACACCGCCATCACTTGTTTTCTTGGAATATTGCTAAAGGTAACAACAAATCTATGTCTTTTTTACATTTGAAGAAATTTAGTGCTTCAGGGGTTAAGTTACATGGGCTCTCCAATGAATCAGCTTATGCTTGAACCATAATAATAACATTAATAATAAAAACACCAGAGAAAAGTGAAGAGAGAGAGAGAGATGAGTAAAAGCATTCCAAAGGGGGGGGGGGATATACCTGGCAGGCTCCAAGTCATGGATTTTGTTGAGTAGGTATTAGCTAAAAGTCTGATTCTATTTGGATGCTGCTAATGTGCATATACAAACATATTTCTATGGCTTTGGAAGGATGTTGAGCAAGTTTGTATGTATATCTTTGTGTATGTGTGTGCATACATTGTCGCTTCAGGCCATGATATCCTAGGGCAGTGTAACAAGCAATTCGTGTCAACTCACAGTAAAGATTATTGGTGTTTTCACTGGGGAAGTATTTGCACTCCATCTTCTTTCTATTTTTAGTGCCTTGAGCTTCCAGTTAGGTAGGAAGCTCTGAAGGGAAAAGGGAACGACAGCCCTCTATTCTTGCCCCACAATTGGTCAGGTTTACAGTTCTCATCTTATTTCAGATTAGCAGTTTATGTGACGTAACTTTTTCTGATTTCTGTATGAACTTGTATGTTTTCATCTAAATTAGTCTGTCTGCCACCCTGTCTGTCTATCCTATCTCTCTCTCTCTGTCCCTCTTCTATCTATCCTGCTTTCCCTTTGAATATGTTTCCTCTAAAGAAAGCAAGCCAAATAAACTATGTAGTCACTCTATTTAGAAGCATCACAAGCCCAAAAAAGAGTTGTAATTTACTGTGGGAAAGAAAGCAATATGAATTTGTTGCCACAGAATTGTTGTTTATCATAATAATCTTTCTAGTGAAAAGGCTAATTTGTTCTTTCTCCACGAATATTTTAAATATGATTACCATAATATCACAGAGACCGATAGTCCAAAATGCAGTGCTGACCTTGAGTGTACTTCTCGATTTAACATGTGGTCCTTTAACATTCAGGAAACAACTTGCCTCAATTCACTTATTAATAGATAATCTGAAAATGTTCTCTTGTTCTGTGATATATGCCTGTGCCATTCAGATTCTTGAAATCTTTTACTATTCCATGGAACAGCATTACCAATGTAAATAGGTGTAAGATTTTTTCACAATATCTAGTGGGAAAACTCCATAACTAAAGTGAGCTGCTCCCTTGGCCCTCCACTAGTTTACGATTTAATTTTTACTGACATTCCACCTCGTATTATTAGCTCCACAAAATGAAAGTGAAATAATCCCGTATTAATTAAAGAGTGATTGAATTCCCTCAATCATCTTTGCCTTGGCTTATTTAGACAGTAACACCATGTGGCTCTCCAAGGAAAACATGTGCCAGAAGAGTTTCATAAAGAGGGAGAGGGTATGGGTTTTGTATTATACTTAAAACCTTTTCCCCTTTAGACTTTCTACAAAAGACGATAGCAAAGGTTTTAAGGTGAACCATATATAGATTCTGCACTGTACAATTTAAACAGAGGTTGCTAGACCTGAAGAATCACTGATGCAGGATACTTGTGGTTCATTCAGTGTACTGTACTGATAGGATAACATTATTGTGATGTTATTTTGGAGAAACTTTGTGTTTTTTATCTAAAAGGATAAAAAGGCTGTATGGGGAATTACATGCATATGTATGCATATGTATGCTTATGTATCGCTTATACTGAAAAGCAGTTTTGAGTGTTGTGGCTTGTCTAAAATTCAGGCAGGGTGGTCATTACTTCTGCCAAATATAAATGAAAGCAGCAGATGGTTCTAAAGTAGTAATCTACTACCATTTACTGAAGAGTAGGCTAGCATGAAAAGAAATTCAAAGAGTAAGCTTGTCACTTCCTTTGTAAATGTGCGTGTGTGTGTGTGTGTGTGTGTGTGTGTGTGTAAGAAGTATATTGTAACCAGTGGTATGCTGTACATTCTGAAGGAAATGTGGTTTTCTAACAAACATTTCACTCAAATTCTTCTTTAAAAAGCTAGCACAATATATACTTGCAAATAAATGAATACGGAATTTGGATATGCGTTGGGCCTTTATAAAAGCACATAAGCCCTTTTGTTATTCAGAAATAGTATTTTTAAAAAACACCGTTCTCTGCCATGTTTCCATCTAGCTCTATCATATTTAAAGATAGCTATAACAACTGTGTTATTCTGATTGTCATATAATCAAAAATCAATTTAACAATATTTTTTTCCAAATATAATTAAAAAGATAGGATTAGCTGGTATAAAGAGACTATAATATCCTTTGGGGATACAGGCATCAATAAAAATATATATTTACTTCATAGTAGATACAAAATTTACTTTCCTGCTTAAAGATGCACAGTATCTTACATGAGCATACTAATAAAGATAGAAGAGATGTGAACATATAGGCTCCATTCAGGATATTTACTGACTTATTTCAACCCCCCAGACCTGTTTCCATAACTATTGTTTTGTGCAGGCTTTGGGTGGGTGAGATTTTATATTGCAACCTCTGACAAAGAGCAAAGGAGAAAAGGAGAAAGCATGCACTATTCTGTTATATTTTCCATAACCTAGAGATTATGAAATAAGCATTCACCTTGATTTTATTTTCACAAGTCTTTCCTCCTCAAGCATTCTTTTGAGAGGAAAAAAAGGGAGCTGTAATAATAGATTCTAACTTGCCTCATTTATTTTCTCTTTTAATAAAATAACTGAACTGTAACCAGCATACCCAAGTTGAAGAATGCAGTTGAAATTCCAGGCCCAGGTCTACTAGAGGTGACATTTTAAGTCTCAGGGGAGAAGACCAATTGCCTTTCATGAATGCATAAATTATAATACTATGATTGTGGTCCCCTAAGCAGCACTACCATCAGCGAAGATCCATGTCTGTAAGGTGTCTGGCCGAAAGATAGCAATAGTTAATTTGGTGACAGGGGAGACACAAAATGATATGGATGAGCAAAAGGACTGTGGACAAGGAAAGCTGAGCTGTGAGGGGTGGGGAGCACAAAACAAAACAGCAGTTTAAAGACTATTCACAGCAGGTTGTAATAAATACATGAGGTAAATTTTGTATTTCTCACTTCAGTTTAATAAGTATGATGTCACATTGTGGTATATATTGCTTATGAGGATTTTTTTGCATGTGAAAACCAACATATATACTAGAATCCAAAGAATAAGCCCACACCATGGTAGAGGATAGTGCATCCTTATTGTGCAAAAGTTTATGATGTTTATTGCATGTAACTGATATGAAGACAAACAGTATCCATGTTACAAAGTCATTTTTTTTTATTAAAATGCTTCAAATGATGTTCAAGAAGCTTCATTTATAAAGCATGGAGAGACTTGCTTAGTATATCTGTAGCATGGTTTTGTCTCACTGCTCAGAATCAAAATTTACATCTTAATTAGAATCTCCGTACGTAGCAAAAATGCTGCTGGTAATAAAGATTTTATTACCTGCTTTTCTATTAATGGTGGATACTCTAGTTTTGCCATGTGTATTTCTGACACCCCAAACCCCCCCCCCCAATACTTGCATTTTCTGCATGTATGAAAAGCAGACTAGAAACTGTCCATAGGATAAAGATCTCACAGGATACAAAGCTCAACAAAACAAAGAGAAGCAAACATGTCCTATGCTTTTACAAATACTTGTCTTCTTTTCTGTCATTTCACTTTGGTGAAAGCCATCAAATAGATTTGGAGACAGCTGTTGTATTCCCATTTGTGAATGTCATTATTGTAGTTAGAGGAGGTGCACTGATTAATTTTGATCTAAAAAATACGTTATTTTCATCACAGAGTGCTTCACGCAGAGAGAGAGAGAGAGAGAGAGAAAGATTGGATCAATTCAGCTGAATTAGTGACAAAAAAGTATTTTCCAGGATTAAAATAATTATTTCATCACCAGATATGAGGGAATATTTTTATAAATATAAAAGAACTCTTGCTTTAGAATAATTATGCTATATTAACATATTTAATTATTAATGATACTTTCAGGACACAGGTTCTTCATCCATACCTTCATTTTTGCAGATTCTTAGAAAATGGGTAGTGTTGGCCCAGAGTCTGATATACAATGATTTACATCAATAGTGTATTCAGAGAAGAAGGTCATCGGCTCTGGCATAAGGCAGTCAGAAGTAGGGAATTAGAAGGTTGGGTAATTTTGCAGATGGGATGTAAGTCATGTAACATATTTACATCCATGTTGATCCTTGATTTTTGTGTGCGTGTGGGCATGCTTGTAAATGTCTACAATTAAGACAATCAAATTAAGCTTATAAGATTTCAATGACTACAGACCAATTCGATACAGATTTATTCAGAATTGTATCATCTTGACTTTTAGTGGCACTTCTGCCAAAGCCACACAGTACTGAATATTAACACTGCTGAAAAGTCTTATCCACTACATTCCTGAAAGTAATTTTCTTTGAAATCAATGAGTTAAAGACAGTTAATGCCCCAAAAATTAATTGTTCAAATTATAGCGGGTCTATTATGATTTCAATTAAAAATATACCTGTTGTATCTTGTACGATGTTTATATGCTATGGGTCCACATCCACCCACCAGTTTGTACCTGCATGCATTGCACCCATTTCTGTGTTTGCTTTCAAACATTAATTCCTCTTAAGTTCTTTATCACACTTTTTCTTAAAAAAAAAAGTCCTGAAATACAAACACTGCTAATGTTATATTTATAAAGGTAATGTAAACTTATTTAGATCCCTCTAACCGATATTCAGAAAAGGCGAAATAGAATGTAAGTGAATTACAGGGAGGGGGGGGAGCACACACACAAAAATTAACGGTCAGATCTTAGCCATGCTTCCCTTAAATCAACAGACAAGCAAGTCAGACCTGTTTATGCAGAAATATGCCTGGGAGCTACCTGCAACGTATGCAGGCTTCCTCAGAAGGAAGTGCCACTAAGTTCGGGGGAGGAGGGAGGGGGAAATTCGTTCTACCTGTCTTTCCAAGTAATAAGTCTACTTTCCGAGTGAACACGGAACGGAGAGAGTGGTTAAAACACACCATCCCGAATTGGCCCCGCACAACACACACCCCAAGCACACATGCAGGAGACACAAGAAGGGGTGGGGGGGGGGGGGGAAGAAGAGAAGAGCAGTACAAAAGTATACCTTATGGCGATATCTTCTTTAAAAAAAACCCCGAGGCTGCACACCTTCCTGCCCAACCGTAGTTTAAGGAACGAGAAGCCCCGGTCGATTAAAGAGTTAAAGCTAGCCCACTCCCCACCCCCTGTTAAGAGCTGAAAGCGCGCCGGGGTTGCTTTGCAAACCACTTTTTTAAGGCGCTGCGTCTTTTAGGTCTGCGGCGCGTTCTCAGTTGTCGCTTTCCCTTTCTCTCTCCCCCTCTCTCTCCATTCCACCCCCCACCTCCCCCGCTTCGCCTGCTCCGTCCCCTTCCAGTCCCCTCCGCCCGTCTGTACCTGCCGAGCGGCGCTCAATCTGTGCAGCCTCTGCTCTTGCCGGCGCTGATTGGCCGACGCCCTACCAATCGCGTTTCTGTCTGGGCCAGAGGGAATGCATATGTAAAGCCCTACTTCATATTTATAAGCTCCAATCGGGGCTTTAAGTCCTTGATTAGGAGCGTGTGAGCTTTTGGTCCCAACTGGCTGTGCCCATAGGCTTGTCACCAGGAGAACATTTGTGTTAATTGCACTGTGCCTGTGTCAAGGAAACTTTGATTTATAGCTGGGGTGCACAAATAATGGTTGCCGAGCGCACATGGATTCGGTAGAACTTTGCCTTCCTGAATCTTTTTCCTTGCACTACGAAGAAGAGTAGGTACCTACCATTCTTCTTATACCCCCCCTCCCGCTTTCCTTTCTTATCCTCCCCCCCCCCGCACTTTTTCCTTCTTCCTAATGGTGGGGAGGGAAGTAATAATAACAAATATATATCCAACGTGAAAAGCCGCTTTCAGGTAATGCCTCCTAGCGTCTTGCGTGCATGAGTAGAGCTGTATGTGTTCGTCTTGTCTCTTTTGTGCTGTGCTTTATCTGTTAATTCAGTAAGTGGAGGAATTGTGGGGTTGTTTTTCTCTCTTTCTCTCTCTCTCTCTCGACAATGTTACCTTTTGAGTGGGGAGCGGCGTGGCTGTCAGTAAAACAGCTGTGCGAGTGACAGTCATTTCTTATTCAGGTACTAAGAATAGGCACTTGGCTTGGCCCAAGGACAGAGTGAATTGTTTCAGCAGATCTCTCAGAAAGATACATTTCCTTCCCTTCTCCTGCCCGCTCCTCCTGAAATGAGTGGAAGAAAGCTACGGTCTAAAACAAGATTTAGATAATCTTTTGATCTTTCCTCTTTCTGAGGTTTCTTGCCAAGCCCGGTGGGGAGTGGGGGACCAGCTCAAGAGTTTAATCCCACTTTAAGGATAGTGCTCTGTAATTAAGGTTTAATGTAAGGCTCCAGTCATTTACTGACAAATAGGTCCATTAAGTAGCAAAGGTAGGGGTGTCTGTGTATATTTCCACGTGCGTGTGTGCCACTTCCTCAGCCAACAAGAGCTTTGTTTGCTTTTGACTGGAATTTAAAAACAGCTATTATTCTTTTTTTTTAATGCAACCTTATCCAGTAAAATATTTTGTATAAATAAAGATAAACATTTGGGCTATAGAGCATATTTAATATTATTGACTGCAGGCATGTTCTCAGAGCTCTGAACTCATAATCCGAAGGGGAAGAAGGTTTCCAAACCAGTGTATCGCTTCACAACTTTGAGAGCCTGCAAACTTAATTTTGGCCTTAAAAAACCCGACGCAGCCGAAGCTGGCAAGGGACTCAGCCTAAGACTGAATGCATGCTATGACAATACTCAGAAGTGACTGTGTATTTTAGATATATGGTTACTAGCTGCCATTAGTGTCTTCATGTTACAATTAAATTTGAGGGGGGGGTTGTAAAAAGAGTCTTGAATATTGGCATGTGATATAGATACACACAAAAAAAGTGTGCCGATGAGTGCTGTAATGTTTGGATACATGGACGGAGAGGAAGAGAAAGGATTCCTTATTTCACCTGCAGAAGAATGTAGATAAATTATATTAGAATAGTAATTGAAATGCAGTTTGTCGATCAGTCTGTTGATGTACGGTGTGATTTAAAATGTCTTAATTTGTTGGCTAAGTGCAGTTGTCACTGTTCCAACTTGCAATGGCTAGCTTTTTTTCTGTGGAGAAGGTGAGAGAGGAAGAGAGAGATTCTAAAGTTAGGAAGATGCTCTTTTTTTCAAATACCTTTCTTGATTTTTGTTCTTAGAGCTAATTTGAATGATTAATTTTGATAAGCTTCTTAAAATAGATGCATTTAAATGAAATCAGAGCATATGCCTTTTTAGCTCTGGTGGAAGGGTCTTATTATTCCCACACTTTACCACAATTAGCTCTCTACTTCCATTTCTCCCTGCCTCACCCCCCCCCCCCCCCTAAAAAACTTCCGGATGGATCTGTGGTTCAGTGTGTAGGCAGAGCTATCTAGTGCCCAGGAGCACAGTGGTTTCTTTCTGTCTGTATCTCAATTAATAAACCCACAGAGTCTTACTTGCTACTAATATTGCTGGTAATTGTACTTTGGCTTTGTGGTATATTATACAAACCAAACTATGAATTAAGCTTACAAGAATGAAATAAAGAAGCCAAATATCTCTAGAGTTTGAGCTTTATTGTGTGTGCATAGGCGGGGGTGGGGGGTGTTAGAATGTGGAGTGATAAAGAGACAGTATGGTTTGAATTCTAGGTAGCCCGCGTTGAAGAATGAAAAACTTAAAGCCATCTGTCACTCTTGCATTTTCTTTTTCAAGTAAAAGAGTAAATGCAAATAATTTCAAAGAATAGTTAAAAAGAGATGTGCAGATATATGCATATGTATGTGACTTTAAATACTATAAATGGAACTGTCATCATGGCACAAAATCTCATCTAACCTCTGATTAAAATGTAACGTTGGCTAAAGGCTTCTAGTGCAGACTAAATTTTACTGTTTTAACAGTTGTCACAGCTGTTGTAAGAAGGAAAGGCAATTGAAACACTCAAAAAAGGGCAGGGGGAGGACCTCGTTTAGTACATTTAAACATGATCTCTGAATGCCAAGCATACAAAAGCAAATAGGCTTGTGACTTCAGATATATTCTCTGTATTGTGCGCGTTACCTTTTCCTCTGATCCTTTCATTAATTTGAATCCACAATCTCTTATCACACTATAAAAGTGCAACAGTTCTAAAATGAAACAAAGCAACTGCGAATGTCATAACACAATTAATTTTAAAGATAAGCAAAGAAACCAGCTTAATAGTAAAGAAGATAAAATGCACAGATGCCAACAAACTTTGGATTGTTTCAGTAGTGAACCCTGATGTCACAATTGAAAAGACAAAAGATGCTTTAGAGTCATGGAATCAGAAACTGCAAAGATTTTGGCACATTTAGTTTTAAAAATGGTATTAATTTTAGAGCTGCTCTATAGGTTTTTTTCTTGCTTTATTAATATTATTTAAATAGATATTAAAGGTTATTTGTTTTTGTTTTAATATCCTCTCCTTTGCTGAATTGATCTTAAAATTTGATCAAGAAAGATGAACAATATTTGGTACAGAGGAGGAGGGGTAATTAAGTGAAGAGAAAGTTAAAACTGTTTGGTCACCTCTACAGACATAAGATCTCTCTATCTAATATAGGTGACACAATTTCTTCCTATCTATGTTAATACAATATGTAATTTTTATGCATGAAAAATTATTTTAAAAATTATTGTCTTTAAATCTAAATATATATTATAATTGTGTAAGATATTAGCATGGCTGCTGTCTAAGTGAGATTTTTTGGAGGGCTTTTCAAAATGGATCCTCATACATCTACTTAAATAGACCTTGTTAGAGACTCATTACGAAACTTCCAACTTTGGATTTGTTTTTCATACATGTTTTCTGCAAAATTTTTGCAGCTGACAAAAGTGCAAAAGCTGGTGCTGAAATATCTGACAGCTTTTTTATTTGCTAGGCCTGACCTTCTCCTCCCCCCACCCCCAAAGTGGTGGTTGCTCATTTTAATGTGTTTATGGTTCTTTTCTTTTATTTACTGAGCCTGGTGTGTTCCAGCAGTAATTAACCTGTGTTATTAGCAAAGCCCTTGTGGATATTCATTAATTCTCTTGAATGGATGATCATTTTCCTTCACTGTTATTTCTTCCCTTCCCCCGACATATTATCCTGCTTTAATTTTTTTCTTAAGTTTTTTTTAAATAAAAGTACTTAATTTAGAAAATTGATAAATCGATGCTTTTGGGGGGGGGAACAGTTATAAAAACAGCATGCTTGAATAGTTGTGTGAAAGTATGTCAGACAAGAAGGAAGATCTCAATGTATTTTTTTTAAAAACTAATGCAATCAGTATAAGGTGATTTTTTTTCTTCCTGTCATTTCTTTATTTTGTGACCATCGTACGTTAGGAGATGAATTTTATTCTTTTCATCTGATCTGAAGTTATTCTGGACAGCAGTTTGTGCACTGAAAGAAAAAAAAAACATATTAAGCCTTCAGGAAAATAATGCTTCTGCTTAGACTGCTGAGGACAGATAAGGACTGCCTCATTAGCCAAACCTCACTTTTGCAATTATTTAAAAACACATGGAACTGTACATCAAACATAGAAGATAACTTGCTTGTGATTATCTTTGTAATTCTTGAAGCCACTTCTCAAAACCGAGCCTAATTGTGTTACAGTCTAATAACACAAGGTTTGGTTTGGTTTTTGTTGTTTAAATAACAGCATACAAATAGCTTGGCAAATGTCCTGGTATTGAACATTTCTGATGCACAGTGACCTTTGTCTTGGTGCAAAAACAAATAGAAATGAACAGCACTAATATTTATTGACAGTCTTAAATGAATGCCCTCTTATGAATATTGTTAGCCTGTTACCAATCAGCAAAACTGCTGAATGTTAAGAAATTTAAAGTAAATTGGATACGCTCCTTTTAGAAGCTTAAAACAACTTGGTTATTTTCCATATAGTTTGGATTTTGCTTTATAGCATACACACTAAAGACAAAAACAATAAAATATTGGTCTCTGTCTAGTTCCTCTCTAGCCCTAGCAAGCTCTCAAAAAGAAATCTGTGATTATGCTAGACTGGTTCGGTTTTTATCTCTTTTACATTCATTGGCCTTGTATTAAATTGTCATTGTCCTAGAGCACATGAGAGAGAGGGAAATGAATTGCGCTTCTTGACATTCTCTGACAGTGAAATATTTAACTTCTCTGTCTCCAATCATACTCATATGTACATGTTTGATAGCGCTGGAATGACAACCAGCAATCCCTGTTAGTCTGACATCCCCATTTTACAAGTTTGCCATCGTTTGGGAACCAATTCTCCTTCTGTCTCCCTTTAATACCAGTTTTACTTGGCTGAGGCATATCAGCATCTATTTAAATTGATATAAAACAATTCCACATTTTATCGCAACTGATAATGGTTGCATAAGCATGTGGCTGCTTGCTTTGTGCATGTTTCACTGTTATATCTGTTTGCCTATATTTGTATGTTATAAACAGAGTGTGTGTGCAAACATTTTTGAAACTTTTTTATCTTAAAAAAACAAACTCCGTAAGAACAGTGTAGATATTAGATTGCTCTGATTCTCCCCCCCCCCCCCAATTGCTGGTGCATTCCTTTAGACAGGTAATCCAGATGCTGTTATTTTTAAATTTTTTATTTCATACCACAAAGTTTAGAATGTTTATCTTTGCACTTTCTAGATATAATAAAAGGTGTCACTCTTCCGACATGCAATCCGTTTAATATTAGAAACATTGGTCTAAAGGGAAATTGAAAATCCTTTTTTTTAATAAAAAACATTTGTTAATATTCTGATAATACAACTTTTACTGTTTTTGCATTCTAAAGAAAATCAACTGTAAGATTTTGCTTGCATTCCTCCAAATTGTAAAGTGTAATTAAAATTAAACTATAAAATTATATTTGTTTTACTGTATGCCCAAACTTTAAATACTTCATTAAAGAAAAACAAAAAGAAAAATTTAGGTTCTAAAACACCAAATTTACAATTAAACTTTATACTTAGGAAATAAGAGCTCAAAATGTTAAATGAGCCTGATTTGTTCAAATAACATGTAGACCCTAAAGCATATTTTTTAACACTGCTTCCATTCTAATTGGAAATACTTATGTGAAACAGCTATCCTCTGTTGTTTAAACGTAGGCTTATTTCTATAACTTCTTTTAATTTCCTAAAATAAAATTTTTGAGTTTGCTTTTACTCTTGTTACTTAAGAGTTCTGTTTTATTCTGTTGCTAATTATTTTTGAATGTGTATGTGCTTTCATACCTCAGATAGAAAATATATATGTATGTGTGATTGTAATACACACACACACACACACACACACACACACACACACACACATCTTGTGTGCTTGGAGATATATTAGACCTCTGCATGATGGCTTTCTCCTTTATTTGTAGTTCTGGCATAAGACATCTATAGAATTGGATTTTTAATTGTCTCTCACTGAAGTTTGTATTGAAAATTATGTCTTGAAGAGGAAAATATACTAGTTTGCTAATCTGTTCGCTTATTTTCATGTGCAAATAAAGCTTTGTGCATGCGTGCACGCGTGCACACAAACACACACACACACACACAGGGCAAACCTGATCCTTTATTGTACTATGGTGAATTTCAATGTCAAGTTTCAGGTTTTTCAAATCAGAGGCTTTTCCCCCACAAATGATTTATTAATACAGATATTATTACTGCACAATTATGCATGTTTGCTTATGAAAGTTTAAATTGTGGTAGCAATTTATGGCAACTTAATCCAAGGGATCCTAACCAAAATATATGAGATTAAGTAACTATAAAGCTAAGGTTTGTTTTTTATCCAAGCTGAATTTGTACAGTACATTCATCAAACTGAAGATTAATCTAAAAGATTGACTTTTTGTAAGCATAAATAACTTGGAAATTATATGACCATTGACCCAAATTGCTTATTATATAAGATGCTATGTTTGTATAAGGAGAAGATTGATCAGGAATGCCTCTGAAGTCTGTAAAGGAAGGACACAAACAGATGGGCAACCAGCAACATCCCACATATAGGATAATTCCTCCACCTGTGTGGTCGATTTTTTTGGATGCAAGCCACTGAAATAAACGAAACATTCTTTGTTGAATCCCCTTGAAGGAAATGGGGAAACAAAATCTAGGTAGAGGTTTGTCAGGATATAGTCCATTTGTATTTGTTTGCAAGCTGCTATCTCACTTATTCTTCTGTGTCTTTTCAAGTTTAGAGTGAGACAGAAATGCACATCTCCTCTTCATCATTTTGATTGGAACTACATGCCATATGTAATGTGTTTTGGCAGCACTTACCTAGCCAAAGAAAACAAATTAATATTAGCCATGCTGTGGGGCATCTGAAGTATCACAGATGTGTCAATTTAGCTTTGCTCTCTCATACGACTTTTCCTTAAACAGCTGGTTGAACTGTTGCAAGATGTTGTAAGGACTACAAAGAGAGTTTTAATAGGTGTGATCAGTGATTGAAGGCTGTGGCTAGTTAGAATCAGAACATGTTGCCAATGTGTAAGGGCTTGTTTTCAGCCTTCATGAAAAAAAAAGATAGGGACTCGGAACCTAGAAAACCTCTATTCATACCTGATCTTTCAAAAGTCAGATCTAGAGACAGTAAGAAATAATAAGGAGAAAAGCCGCATGGAATAAAGTTGACCGACTTCTAGGAAACAATTAAATTCCTTTCTGTGTACAGATGCAAGCGAATAAGGAAATTAAGGTGTGTTGGGTCATGGAATTTTGTTCCTTTGTTTCCTCATAATTGTTAACAAAAATAATATGAAGACCAATTCTTACTCTCTTCTAAAATCTGTGGTGTTTTAAATGTTTAATAAGAGTTTTATACCATTTGATACATTCAAAAATTAGAAAAATAATATATCATGGGTAACATAGCATGTTCAATCTGCTCTTTAAAAAATGTTCCACGTATAAAGTATCAGAAAGCAAGCACTGACTTTTCTGTTTGTATATACAATTGCCTATTTTGTTTATTTCCAATACATTTCCATTTTCCATGTAATATCTTGGGACTTGCTGTAGGTTTTAGCTTGATTTGTAAGTTAAAGGTTCTCTTTTTTTCTTAAATATTCCCAGGTGATGTCAGATGAAAAGGGTATAATGGCTGAAATATACACCAGAGGAATTCATTTTGGCAAGCCTGGTCCATGTAGGTTAGTGACTCAACAAATAAATAAATTGTTTTGCTTTTTGTTTAGTTTAAGTTGAGCAAAGACAGAAAAAAGAGGAAAAGATAAGACAATGAATTTTGAAAACGATATCATATTTATAATCACTCTGCAGATAAATGTAATAGTAATAAATTCTGTATAAAATTTGCATGGAGACAGATATTTTCCAACTTAGCATATTAATAATTCTTTTCATTATGAAGTATTTATTTTATCAACTTACAACATTTGTTCTTATTAACACTTCCATAGCAGAGGTATGGTCCACACAGGTCTGAAATGGCCTAAGGTACACTTATTAAAACGTTTTTCCAAAAACTGTAGAGATGGGAGATGAGATTTTTAGCATCTAAAAGACATGCATTAGGCACTGTATAGTTACATCACTGAATGATTTCTACTTAAGAAGTAGGTCATGTTAGCAAGAGCTAACACCCACTGTTAGTGATTTACATTAATATGAGTGACACCTGTCCCATCAATCATAGGGACCATAGTTTCACAGATGGAGAAACAACAATCAGGTGAATTACACAGCACAGCACACTTGGCTTAATTCATCTCATTGTTTTCCTACCAATCTAGAGAATGGTTTGTTCTGCTCCTGAGACTTAAGTCACAAGATTGAGTTCTGCTCAGATGGGATCATGTCCTAGCCTTTAATCTGAAAAAAATATTCCTTCAGAGGAATTGGAAATAAAGTAGTTCCTCCATTTTCTTTGGCATTTGGTGGAATAATAACTGTAGAATATGTATTCCTATGGTATAAGTAATTGTTTTCTTTACTCATAAGTGAATTAAAAAATATACAAGTTCAAGAAACTGTAAACTGCGTCAGAACCTTGAAGCAAATGTGTCAATAACCTGTGACACATTCAAAACAAAATTGATCAGTTGTTTAAGGTGCCGCAAGACTTTTTTAAAAAAAAAATTATAAGGTAATAACAAAATAAAAAAGGAACACATACAAACATAGCTGATACACCAAAATTTTCACATACGGCAAACTTAGGACAGTGTTGGTACGTCCCCATGATAGGAAAGTCAATTAAATCTGAAGTACAATTCTGTCTCCATTCATGCCACTTTTGCCCCACCTCTATTCTAATGTCAGTGGTCCTCGTTATATAAATACAGATTTCTTCCTGGCTGTAATTTCAGAATAGTTGGGGATACTGTACACATTCTTCATATTTTTGTGGTTCTAATATCAAACAGCAAACCTGTGGCATGTTGAAATCAGTCAACAGTTCTTCCAAGATACAGCTTGTGTTTGATTGTGTGTAAATACAGTTAGTTAGCTGGGTTTATCTGATAGCCTGGCAGAAAGAGAGAGAAACAGGACAATCTGTTTTCAGTAACTGTGCTGTTCATACACCTGATAAGATTGAAAGTACTTTCGACTGCTGATACGTTTTGAATAAGAAAAGAATAATCACTTCCACAGGCACCAGCTTATCAGAAATGGACAAAATGCCAACACTTTTACATTAGCAAAAGTGAATGTTTTAAACAAGTTATGACTCCCCCCCTTCGTTTAAATTGAATAGTTGGTTACTTGTAAGTATGCAATTATGAAGCAGAGAACTTATTACCCATTTTAAACTGCAAATTATATTGGGAAAGAAGCCTTTTTTGTAACAATAAAAACTGTTTGGAAGTAGAATAAAATGGTCTTCAGAACATTTTAGAATCTTTGTCTCTTCAATCCTGTTCAGTGCATATCCATATTGATAGGGAGCATTAAGTTCATAATGCCAAATTTCACCATTGTGTTTTAATATATGAGATTTCAAATTCAATTCAGATCAGTATCTGATGTTAAACTGCTAAATTTCTTAATATCCACAACAAAGTGCTGCATTTAAAGAAAAATAAAGGAGAAATATTATCTTGTTTAGGTTAATTTTAGTGGAGATAATAAAATATATCCTAGGTTGTTTTTTTAAAAAAAGACATACAAAAATAAAAAAATCTGAAAACAGAGGATATAGTAAACTGAATGCATTATCTTTTCTTTTTAAAAAAAATTTTTTTGACTCAGTTTCCATGGTAGTACAATAAAAGCATAATATTTATCATGTTTTGCTTCTGACTTACATATCTTTTAAATACTATGGTAGTTTGAGACTGTTGTAATATTGTGTTTTTAACAGTGTTAAATTCCTTCTCAATCATGCAGATAAATTTGGTGTATTCGGTTGATAAATTGGAGAGCAAACCACAATAGATTGATTCGGAATTTTTATTGATTATCCTCTGTAAAATCACTGTTACCCATTTATGTCAATACCTTCCTTGTTCTGTACCTCTAACTGAGACAGGGACTTCGAGAACAAAATGTTGACATGTTGATTAAGCACCTGTATTTGCCTAGTTCCAGTATGCTTTTTCAATGCGCACATTTATTGGTAGGTTCATTTTTGCAATTTAAGCCCATTAAAGAAAAATATTCAGTTAGATTTATGAAATTTTAGCTAAAAATCACTGGTTTTCATTTGACTGTAAAGTAATTTGATTACTTGGGGCGAACTTCATGCTTTCGAGCTATCGCTCAAAGGCTTCATTCTGTGAAGATGTCAACTGTAAATATAAAAATGCATCACTGAAAATACAGTGGTTTAAGATTCAAACAGAAATAAAATTCCCTGCCTGGGGAAAATAGTGCCATGAAAAATAAAAGAGAAGTCTTTCCTTCTATTAAAACGCTTGGAAATAGTGAGTTAAAGCTATAAGACCCACCACACTTTTCTTTCAGACACACCGAATAACAGAATAACAGAGTTGGAAAGGAATGTGGAGGTCTTATAGTCCAACCCATTGCTCAAGTAGGGAACCTTAAACCATTTCAGACAAATGATTATCCAGTCTCTTCTTAAAACCTCCAGTGTTGGAGGAGCCAAAACTTCTGGAGGCAAGTTATTCCACTGATTAATTGTTCTAGCTATCGGGAAATTTCTCCTTAGTTCTAAAGAAAACTATAGTGAAAACAATATTCTATAAATCCACATATACTTCATTCCCAGTGAAGCATATAGCATGTAACTAAGCAACCTCATATTCTATACAATTTGATTGATTGATTACAAAATGCTTTAGCATTCCTGGATTCTCTCCCCCCCCCCCCGAATTGGCTATTACATAGGATTGTGAATTCAGATCCAAGTCATATGGTTAGATTTTAAACCATAGTCAATTTGAGATACAGAAGAGTTTTTGAAGACCTCATTTTTTTCTTTTTTCTGCTAATTTTTTTTAAAGTATCTTTGTCTTGGTTTCACATATGACTAGAGAAAGACTAGGAATTAGCTAAGAATGAATTATGCCATTCCATGCTCCTGCAGTTCAGAAGGAATATATTGCATTAACTCCAGTACAGATTACAAGATGGCACTTACATCAGTCATAAATGTCATATCTAGTTCTTACTTTGTGGATTGATTTCAAGTTTTAAAGGTGTGGAGACTCCAACAGTCAGTTGTGAAGTTCTGAGCTCAGTTACTTCACAAAAATGAACTGCTGTGGAAGTAAGTAAGGTACAATCAGCTCGTCATTAAAGCGGAAAGCTTATTATGCAACCATCTTCCAAATAGTATATCTCTAAATAAATTCTTGGTTCTCCATTTGGAAGAGTTCAATAGCAGTATACTGTAGGGTATGAGAAGGAAGGACTCACTGGAGAAGAACCTAATGCTGGAAAAGATTGAGGGCAAAAGAAGAATGGGACGGCAGAGAATGAGGTGGCTGGATGGAGTCACTGAAGCAGTTTGCGTGAGCTTAAATGGTCTCCGGGGGATGGTAGAGGACAGGAAGGCCTGGAGGAACATTGTCCATGGGGTCATGATTGGTCAGACATGACTTCGCAACTAACAACAAATACTGTAGGGCTAAGACTAAGTTATAATACCTATTTTTTAGGGAGAAGGGCCTTGGGCCAGTTTTGAGTCTCTCCGTTTCAAACTGAAAAGCACTGGCATTTGCAAAACCAGAAGGCTATAGCCAACCTCTGTTTTATTAAGGTTACTGATAATAATGTGCTGTATTGGTTATGATTGTACATTATAATGTAAAGTTATAATATACTGATAGAACTCTGAAAGATTTCCTGCAAATAGCTTAGGTTTTTAGCTACATATGACATAATATCAAAAACTAATTTTTTTTTTAATTTTGTTTCTAATTTAGGGGATACTGAGTGGCTTTTTTTGAAAGAAAGTACATACAAAATTGGTTCTGGGACTATTTGAAAATTTCCCAATTGAATATAGGGTCCTTGACACTCTGTGCCTAGGTTCCTTGGCAGTCTGATATAGCACAGGATATGACACTGTTTTGAATTCTTAGGAAGTCTTTTGTTTTGCAGCTGTTCTGGTAGTGGCCCTTGAGGTTCATATTGAGAACAAACTAATGCACCGGTATAGCGCCTATTAGCACATTATTGTTGCTAATAATGCCAAGAGAGATGGACGAATGCTGTCATTTACTTCTCTTTTGTAATTCTTCACTTTGCTAAAGAATTGCAGTGGGAACAACAGTTTATTGCATCCCCAGGAAAAAGGAAAAGAAAAACAAAACTTGGGGTTGGTTGGCAACCTACGAATGCTCAAAGTCTACAAAGGACAAAAAAAAAAGAATTCTAGTTAGGGTTTTTAATGTTACACATCTCAGCAGAAATAGTTTGTTTTCTATAGTTGCTGTTGAAATTCTGCAGACCTTAATAGCATATCAGAGAAACCTTACACTGATTAAAACAACAGCAATTATTTCTAGGCTAAATTCCATAGAATTGTGCTCTTTAATGTTCTGACTGATTAGACAAATAAGATTTGTTTTTGGTAGCCATTCTGTCAATGTGAAGCAAAAAAATAAAAAAATAAAAAATCCATCTATTTTTAGAAGACTTAGCACAAAAAAATCATATAGTGTGCTTCAGAGGTGGGTTCTACTTACCTTTACTACCGGTTCGCAACAGGATTGTGCAGGCCTTGCTTCTGCGCATGCGCAGAAGCTTCTCTGCATGCACAGATCGCCAATGATGACATCTGGAGCGGTAGGTGGGGTTTCCCGCCAATTTTACTACCGGTTCTTCTGAACCGGTCCGAACCGGGGGCAACCCACCACTGATGTGCTTGCATTTATAATATTTTTACAATTAAAACTGAAAATAGATTCAAGTTTTATGTGAACTGTAGATATTTATAATGATACATACTAGTTATTTATATAACATTTTCATTAGTCTTACCATTTTTTCTCAAACTATCATAAGAAAATTATGTATGAAAAGATGTGATCACAAAAAGAAATCCTTAGAAATAAAGTAGGAGATTGCTGGATACATATATCTTTTTATGTCTCAGAAAATATATACCTTTATAGAAAAAGAATGAGGCCTCTAATGAAGTGAAACTTCCATATTCGGGACAAAATGCATATAGAATATATATGAACAGCAGCAAGGATTTTAGCCTTTAAGGAAAATGTTACTGTACTAACATTTTTGCAAAAATACATATGCACTTCAAATATATGTGCACTACTTTAAAGAAACTAGAATTGGCGTTTCTTTTTGAGTTCAGCAGAATGACTTTTGTTGACAGTTTAGGTGGGGTTAGCATAGATATACTCAGAGCAGCACAAACCATAAACCATCAGTAAGCAGCAGGTGTGAACAACATAAAACAGGATTAGCATTGAACCAAAGTGTGCAGTAAAAACAGAAGCCCTGCCTTGGCTGCGGAAGGAAAGTCAAATAGAAACAGTCCCATACCACGCACACCCAGTTTACAAAACACTGCTCAATAAGCTAAGTAAATGATGCTGTCCAGTTGCTGCCGTAAGTAATTTTTTTATACCTGCTTCCAAGTGTACTTCAAGCACCCTTAGAGTCAATGGACCTGTTTGAATTTTGCATTAGGTTTTTTATTCAAAAGGATGATTATATTAATCCAGTCCCGTAGAAGTAAAGTTGAATGGGGGAAACCAAGATATTGCTAGAAGCAAATATAATCTGAAGTAGAAATCGTTACTATTATGATGATGATGATGATTAATTGTGTTTACATAGATTATCTATAAATTACTTTTTAATTGCCCATCTTTCTCAGTTCTCAGAATGAACATGTAAACTGAGAAAAAAAGCAATGATGGGAATGCATTGTGATAGAGCTATTTTATGTTTGATTTTGGTTTTTTTCCCTGTGTATATGTTAATTGTATTTATTGCTCTTAATTTCTATTTTTTAATGCTTTTATCATTACGGATTTCGATACCCATATAGCTCACATAGACAATTTTGTTGGCAAGGAAATTAAAAACATAATAAATGTGAAAGCCTTAGTGGTTATTTTCACATTTTAGTATTACTAAGTTTATACACATGGAGCAAAATATATGCTGACTATTTTATTTTGATGTCTATGTTTCCTGATATATAAATACACAGTTTTAAAGGTGTTATTTTTCCATATGACAATTCTTAGTCTTCTTGATAACCCCTCTACAAGATTTATTTGAAGACTAGAATATAAGGAAAGGTTTTGGAGAATACTCAGCTATATTGTGTATTAGGCTGGTAACAAAGCAAGCGCTGTTTTAAAAATTGCTCTGCACCCTGCAGTTCCCATTGAGAAAAAATAAGGGATGCTGAGTTTCAGTGCCTTTGAAATTCTGACCCCAATCGTAGCAGCTGTGCACTTTGGTGAATTATGGTATCTAGATTCAATGTAGCTAATTTAAAAGTACAGCTCTTTTCCCATCCTGTGGAAACATCTCATTTTTTGAAAATGGCACGGGGACATAAGAATGATTTTTTTTTTCAAATACTGAGTTCTTTTCTCTGTATCTGCACATGATAGCACTGGTATACACAATTCTAAATATAATCTACTATCAGGCAGAACTCTTCTTAGCTTTCATAATCTATGCTTGAAAACATTGTTAAGTTAATAATAGAGTTAAGTCTGTATTGTTAAACTCTAAAATCTAGGAATTAAGTCCCATTGAACTCTGTGGATTTACTTAAAAAAACAAAATCCTGCACACAATTATAGAGTAGACATGCAATCAGAACTTTACAATCTAGTGCATGTGTTCAGGACATTTTATAGTGCTACTTAAATACATTAGTGATTTGGGAGAAGAAATATGCATAGTAAATAAATTAGCTAAATTTAGCATTTCATGAATAATGTTCTTCTACTCGGAAGCATAGTGACTTGAACAATCAATGGGTACATCATGATTGTATTTTGGCTCTCTACAAAATGAAGAAAGTTTCCATTTATATGCATCTGAATGTTGTAAGCTATATAGATTGCCAACAAATAAATACAATACATATTTTGTTGAAATCTATCTGAATATAATACTGTATTCAGAAGATTTGTGAAATATGAATTGTGATGGTGGAACAATATGTTTTTATAAGCCTAAAATATGATGTTAAAAATTACGGTGGTAAAAATTTACACAGTGCAACTATATTATGGGATAATTTTCATTTATGGACTTGCTTCTACATTCTCTATATATATAAAAATGCAATATTTAGTTTTCCAGTTTTGGATTAAATTCTGTATTTCAAAAGCAATTAAGTCTTTTAAAGCGCTTTTATTGATTTTACATAGATTTTAATTAATGCACATAGATTAATATATATAGATAAGGGATATACATAGTCCTTAAAACATGTAGGAAATAGGAATTTGCTAGAAGAAGCTTTGCCCTATCAAAAATGATTGATTGATTGATTGATTTAGCCATGTTTGAAAGGATACATTTCCTAATTTTTTCAGATGTTTCCATCTTCCTTTTTTCAGTTATGTTTAATGTATGTTGATTTGTTTTTACAAGCAAAAACCCTCCCAAAGCACTTTAAAAATTGAAAACTGGAGAAGCAAGGACAGAATTTTCTAAAATTATTATTAATTTTAGAATCAATTAATGTCCAAAATATTAAGTCCTCTAGTTGTAAGAATAGATAAATAATACTTTAAAAAATTGATTTCACAGATCAAATGAAGTTATGCTCCTTTTCTCTTTCTGCACACCTTTCCCATCCCCTTTAAAGGATTACTGGTGTGCCTCCATATTTTTTTTTACCATGCAGTTAATGGTGGACCAAGTCTTGGACAGTACTCATAAGTATGTAACAGTTTGCATGCTTATCTGAAGCTTATCCAAACTGCTTAACCTTTCTGGCCTCAAAATCAGTCTGCAAATCCTATGAGAGCAGACTGTCTTGTGAGATTTTAAATAGACCCTGGTTTGTATTATACCAGAAATACACCAAGAATTTCAACATAAAATTTCAGCATTCGAATACTTCCTGATAATAATTTCTTATATAAAGTGCAAAGATACAGCTTGAATAAACATTTTTCCAAGTGCTTTTGCCAGTTCAGATCAGCTTTAAAGCAAATCAATTCCTATCTCTTTGGGATTATCTCCTATTCCTACAGTAATCCCAAAAATGCTTCCTGCATCTTTTGAATGGAGAAGCTTGCAATAAACTCTATTTTGTTATATTGATAAACACATAAAAATAACTGATCATATAGACTGGAATTAGTTTTATGTATTTGGTAAAGATCTCAAGAGAAGTAGTGATTAAGGGTATAGGCACAGAGTTTATTTCTCAATATAACATAATGTACATATCTTAAGGCCATTAAAAGGCCTTAAGGCCATTAAAAATCAAGTAAGGCATCAGAAATCTGGACATAAATGAGATTTGAAGTAAATTTTTGATGCCACCTTTTGGTTATGAGTCAGAAGTGTATCACGAGCAAAAGCAGAGAAAAAGATTGGATGACAATACTGAGAAAGTTTGTATTATGTACATTTTAAATGTATTGCTTGCATTTTCAGATTTTAAAAATTGCATTGTTACAGCATTTCCTTTCTATGTATCTTAAACGTGGAAGTTCAGTGAATCCACTATTATTGAAATCAGTGGGGATTTGGGGTTTGCCTCTAACAAGCGGTGTGCTTCAGGCAGAAACCCAGTACATTTTTAAGTGATCCGTTGACACCACAGAATGCAGAACAGTTTGTAAGTGGAGAAATACATTTCAGGGTTGGAAACAACAGCATGCATTTTTTAGTTCAAAAGCATCAGCTGTTTCCCTGCTAGTGAAGGTTTTAAGTTATCCCTTTCTTACGTGATAACTCTATTGCTAAATGTGTCAGTAAAAGGCTATGAGTGGATGGGGGGCATCTGAGAATCTTCCATGAGATTAAAAAAATGGAATTTGGTTAGAAAATGCAAGCGAACAGCTGGTCGCTTATTTAACCGTATCCCGTAGGTTTGTACATAGATTTTTCTCTCTTCCCCTTCCCTTCTCCTTTCTTGCGTGCCCCTTTCTGCAACGCTGATGATAATGCACCTGGAAGGAAAAGGCAGTGCAAGCCAAGGCAGCCAGCGTCAGACAGGGCGGTCTGCCATCTGCCCCACCTGCTGCATTCATGTGTCCATCTGCTTACTGCAATTGCTCATTGCAAGCTTCAACAGAAGAATGTTCAGCCTGAAAAGGAGGCAGTGTGAATTATTTAGGTACCTCTAGTGTAAATAAAGGAAGGAAAATAAAAGTGGGGGGGGAGCAAGGTTGGGGGGGGTTGCAGGAAGAACCTCATTACGGGATGTTTTGGAATGTGTTTAATGCATGAGAGCATCTGATTCGCATCTAGATTTAGATGTACAGGTGATTATGAAGATTACACTCTAATGAATTTTATCTTGATTTAGATAGCCCGTCTTACCATTAAAATGTAGCCTCTTCTTAGGTGAAAAAGATGGCAAGCATTAGTCCAGGTAAAGCTGCTAAAATGTAATACTTAGAGTATTAATTTAACCAATACAGTTTAAGAGCTATGGGGAGATCTTAGTCTACCAGGACTTCATAGGTATTAGAGCTTTTCTAATTCGTGAAATGGCCCTGGCTACCCTTATTTTAAGCTAATTTGGTTGGGAAAAAGTATCAGATTTTTATTTTCTTGTGTCCTTTAAAATCTTATTTCTAACGCCAGATATAATTTCATACAGCGATTGCTGTAAACTAAGATAGATTTTTTTTAAGCGACAAAAGAAAATTGCAGAACAATTGTAATACACAGGCAAAAATATAGTGGTTATAATATAATCAACTAAAAACAGTTTCTAAAATTAACATGCAAAATTGGATGATTTATGCTCACCTTTAATTATTTATACTTTTTTAAATCAAATCATGCAAAATTATCATTCGGTATATCTGACATATTGGCTTTATTTGTGAAGTTTTTCAAAATATTCTTCCAGTTTTAATAAAAACAAAACTTGTTTAATGCAATTTTTATGACACAATGAAGACAGCTCAGACGTTAGACTTCTGTAACAGAGGAGAAATTTCAGTACTTTAGCAATAGCCATCCAGGTCTAATTTTGTTTGGCTTTTTTTCCAAGCCAAACATAAAAGAAGAATTTTTCATCAGATGCATCTCTATTAAAAAAAAAATCAGGGTTAGGTATCACTGCTTTGCCTACTTTTAGATTTGTACAATAAGGAAACATAGTATCTTGATATCTTAGCTGCCTACCTATTTTTCTAAGATTTGCATGAAATTCAGCCACAGTCTTCAAAGGGATTTGAGTGGATTTCTTTCTTTAAGGTTAGTTCTTGTCAAATCTTTTTTCAGTTCTGATGCAAAACTCTTTTAATGTTGTTTAAAGGCGATAAGTTTGTAGCTATTATTAGGATAACTTCACATATTTGTAATAAATAGCTATGAGAATGATTCTAGTGGCATGCATAAAAATACTCCAAGAATTTATTTGTATTATTTCAAATTAAAACACTATTCTTTTAATTATTCGCTATGCAAATTTCATGTAGTTTTTAATCAATAAAATATTGGGGTGCCTGATATTGCATTCATACCACAGATTATTTATTTATTTTGTTAATATACTAAGCGAACCAATTAAACTTTTTTTTTAACAGAGTGGCTATATTGGAAAATGTAACCTTTGTAGTTATTTGATTTTGTTAATGCTTAGTTTTATGGTTGCAGTCAGCAAACAAACAGAAAAGATCTGTTATGTTGGCATGCGGCATTCTAATAAGCCTAATTATGACTCTACAAATGTATAAATGGGGCAGAATAATACTTAACATAGGACACGAAGAATATTTAATACTGTATGCATGTACAAGTGAATATATATAATACATGCACCTCTATCAGATAGATGCCATGCTCTGTAACTGTGTAGTTTTTTTCATATCACTGTCAGATATCTTAAAGATTATTTTATGGGAATTAGGTGACAAAACCCACAGGATGGGGGACAATGCAGAACATCCAAAATAGCCTGCTATGGCAGAGCAATTAAAATAAGCAGTTCCCAGATTATTTCCCCACAAAATTTTCATCTAGCACTATTTTATATAGATATATCGTACCATCAGTTGCACACTGTAGTATTTATTGCACTTGAAGAAAAACATTGAAGATTAAGCAGAAGTTACGGGTTTAAAATTTACCTACACATTTTAGCTGAGAGCACAACGTTCCTATGAATGTAAACAATGGCTTTATTTAGGCTTCATGTAACAACTAAGTTTAAGCTTTCGCAGTCAGTTTGAATTGCATTAAAAGCTAGCTTTTAATTCTGATGTCAGCATTAATATGGCTCTTTATTGACATTATTTATTAATTATAGGATTATGCAGTATCTACGGGACTACTTAATAATGTTACACAGAGTTCCATTATTTCCATTAGACAATTGGATCTAAGTGCTGGGCATTCCTTTCTCCGCTTAACACTTACTGTTTGGTTTGAATAAGTGAAATAAAGAAATATCTCTAAATAAATATAAAGAGATACCTGATAATCAATTTTGTTTTCAGGACACTTCAAGTTATTTTAGTTTTTTTAAAAAAACATTTACAGTTAGAATAATTTTCTTCAGAAGTGATGCAAACTAATTATATATGTTATTTAATTATATATTATATATTCAAACTTCCTTTTTAGAAATACATATTCTCCATTAGCATGGAGTGCAGAGTGCTATTTAGCAAGTGTATGCTGATTTTGACAAGAAACTTATTTGTAAGTTTGTCTGGGTCAAAAAGAAGTGCAAAGTAGCAAAGTAAAGCGGTCAGATGAAAGACCAGGTGAATAAGGATAAAGCTTTCTTTCTTTCCTTCCTTCCATCTTACTTGTTAGCCATTCTTGAATGAAAGCTTGGAAGGAACTAAGTAGTTAATTTCTCTGGGAGACCGAATGGGTATATTACCTCAAATGACACATTTGCTCCTGAGCTCCAGCAGGAGAAATGAGTCATATTAAAAATTAGTTTGGGATAGGAAACATTTTTCTCCCTTCTGCATACTGCATCTCTAATGTTGCCAATCTCTCACTTTTTCTAATTGCCAAATTCATTTTCAGAAATTAGTGAAGAGTATAAACAGGAGGTAGTTCAGCAAACAAAGCTATTTGGACCAATCATGAGGTTGGTTTCAGCGCATTGTTGTGAGCTGAATACTGAGAAAACAAGGACATACCTGAATTCATAGTTAGTGACGTGTTTTTCATATTCACTGATTAAAAACCATAATAGTTTGAGGGGGAAAAAAACAAGATTTAGAAGAACAGTTTCCACTAGTATAAAGCAATATTAATTTCTGTTGTACCTTCCTCTTGTTTGGACAAAATGAGCAAAGTCTTTGCTCATTTTGCATAAAGGCTTTGTGATGACTTAAGAATCCATCATAATTTGTAGATGGATGCCTGAAACATTAAACAGAAAACCAGAATACTACCTCAGAAAAATGTCAATAACTGCAATTATACTGCCATCCAATGGTGGAGGTTTTCATTCATCTTAGCTGAATCCCACCTCCCCAAACCTATTTCAGATTATTCTGATGATCCCCCATCTCCCATATATTTAATTTTTATGGTCAAATCCATTGTAACTTACAAATCTGAAAAGGAAATACCTTATTGCTATGAATTTACAATGAAACTGATACAACAACAAATGAGAAAATACAATTTTGTTTCTTTAAAAATGTTTGCTCGCAATTCTTTACTAAAGTAGTGAGAACTTTAAACAGGAAAAATGTATCTCTTGTTTCCTACAGATCATGGTTTTATTCAGACAATAATGTCTTGACTACTTTTGCCCATAAGTCCCTTTCATGCAAGCTACGATTAAAACCAATTGACTATTCTTTTCTAGTCAGGCAAATTCAAAGGAGTCATATAAAGGGAACAATGAAGAAATTGCTCATGCAGACAGAAGCTTTTGTCATATCTTAGTTTATTAGATATGATCATCCGGATTCAGTTAATATTTTTCCTACACAAAGAGGGAGGAAGAGTGAGGAGTGGGTGAGTTCCTCTGGGAGGAAAAGTGTGCGGATGGAGTATGAGAACACTTGTGAATCTTAATCTCTTCCTTTCTCTTGAGAGAATTTGAAGAATATGCATAGTACATATCAGCCCAGTTTAAGTGGATGAATTTGATTAATTAAAGAAAGAATGAGAGGTCAATCTAGTAGCATGCAGACTGAAGCTTCAAAGGAGACCATCAAAGCCACACATTACTAGTAAGAAAAATCACCTGAAGTTATTTTCTGTTCTTCTTTGCAGAGAAGCTTCATTTCATTTCTCCAATATGTTAATTATATTTTGTTTAAACTCTTAATTTAAATGTTTGTCTGGTTTGCTTTAACAACAATGGTGTTGTTTGCAAAGCAAGCTATTCCTGTCATTATATTTGTCAGTATAAAGATGGAAAACAGGGTTAGTGAAAGCACTGGGAGTGTTCATTTTATGCTATTACCTGTCCATCTGTCCACTGGAATGGTCTACTTATCATGCTTCTAGATTTTTCTCTTTCAACTTTAAGAATTATGAAAGAAAAAATCCATTTCCCCTTGTTCCTTTGTGACAGGTAGACTGAAGATTGTGGCCATTTGGATTAAAAACATATCCATCACTACCGGCCGACAGGTTATTATTATGTCTCCTTTGAATATATGAATTTCATCTGCTACGTATTGGAAGTCTAAGAATGCCAACTTTTTATATAAATAATTATCTTGCCAGTGATGTACTGCATACTGTTGCCATATTTTTTTCACTTTCACAGCATTCTTGGCCTCATCACCCATAACATAAATCT
Organism: Ptyas mucosa; assembly: GCA_012654045.1. NCBI lineage: Eukaryota > Metazoa > Chordata > Lepidosauria > Squamata > Colubridae > Ptyas > Ptyas mucosa. The sequence goes on from WNWU01000018.1 coordinate 2,830,435, forward strand.
TAAGCTTTCATATTTAATAAAAACCTTTAGACTAGCAATCTCTCTGTAATGCAGAGTGAACCAATCACACACCATCATCTGGCTATCATTTATTTGTTTTGTGGTGACAGATGTTTTAGAAGATATTCCTGTTTAAATTTGATGGCATGTTTGATATAGCCAGGCAACGGAAAGAGACTGTATTTATAGTCTATTTATAATTCTGAATTTGATGGTGTATGCATCTGCTAAGTAGACTTCAAAATGAGAATTGGGACAGTGATGTCAGATACCTCATTTAGCATCTGGATTTTTCTGGATGTAAGTGAAATGGAAGATGCAAAAAGTCTTCAGGTTACATTTATTGTGTTTATTTAGAAGACAATAGATGGAAAAGTTGTTTAGCGTGGGTAACACCGAGGAAGCTGGGAACTTGTAACAGCATTAGCAATTTATTTCAGTGCTGCTTCTTTAAGTATATTTGCAAATGTATTGGAAGATTTTTCAATTTCTGACCTTGCTTGGAATGTTATAAAGTTTCATGCAATTTATCTATTTACCAATCTTTCTTCAATTAAATGTAATTTGCTATGCCCATATTTAATATTATATACTAGCCCCTTCCTGAGAATTGTTTTGTTGTTGTTGTTGTTTGCTTGTTTCACCCTTAAGTCTTGAGCACATGCAGTTATGTGTTCGACTGTTAAACTGAAATCAATGTTATTTACAGTCAATTTACTAGATCTGACAAGTATATGCCAATTTAGTTAAAGCTTCAGGTACATAAACTAGTTTTGATTCTTTCCTATATACAAAACCCTTGTGACCTAATCCATTTCACTCTCATAAACAATTTAGATCTTCCAAGAAATAAAGGAGTACAATCCTTATAGCATTAAAATAGTCACATCAAATATCACTATTATCATACATGAGTTTACTTTTTTTTCTTCTGAAGCAAATACACAATGAATACAATCAAACACTCCAGCCATTTGAAAGTCAGACAACAAAGGCAAAAGAATGTTGATGTTCCGTGTAGTTGAGTATTAAGTGGGCAGATTTGCTATTTTCCTTGAACAGGTTTTTTTTTAAATCCACAATGCTGTTCCTCTTAAATATTTATTTCTTACAGTATGCCTATGTCAGTGCTAACTGCAGATTTCTGGGAGTTAAATAGCACATATCTTAAAATGACCAAGGTTTAGAAACACTGCTATAGGTATATATGTATGCTTATGCGTGTGAGTGTATGTGCATGTATATACACAGTAGGCATACACATTGAGTCCCTTGGGAGTTGGGCGGCATAGAAATATGATTAATTTAATTAAATTAAATTTAAGTGTTTCTCAGCACAGAACATTTTAGGATACATGGAATTTAACTCCCAGAATTCTCCAGCCATCATTGACATATACATAGGCTATGCAAACACAAGCACATTTTGGACCAGGGTGAAATGGTCCTGGTTTGGACCGGATCGCCTGATCCGGTAGCGATGGTGGTGGGTGGTTCGGAGAACCGGTAGCAAACATTCCTGCCCCCACCCCCCCATGCCCAGCCGCACCATCATCAGAGGCTTTTGTTTTTAATTTTTAAAAGCATTTTTTCTACAACCTCTTCAGCTGAAAAAATGCCTTTAAAAGTAAAAAAAATAAGCCTCTGATGATCGCGCGGCTCAGCTAGGATTGTCAGAGGCTTTTAAAAGCATTTTTTCCACAACCTCTTAAGGTTGTAGAAAAAATGCTTTTAAGAGTTAAAAAAAAAGTTGGCCATGCCCACCCAGTCACATTTACCCCCCCCCCCAAGCCACACCCACAGAACCGGTAGTAACAAGTTTTACATTTCACCACTGTTTTGGACTGTACGTAGATCAACATTGCTGACAAGTTTCTGTTAATTTTATCTTCTTGTGCTATTAGTTGCTTTTGTTTTGGATTTTTTTTAAAATAGAGAACAAAATACATTGACTTTGCAAGAAAAAACAAACACTTCAGTTAAAAACAATGGTATGTCATTCTCAGAAAAACAGTGTTGAACATACAACTCTGTATCTGAAAAATTGTAAGAGATAATAATATCATGTTGATTCCTGCTTCAGCATTTATCTACTATTGTAAGGGGTAAAATTTGTCCATATACTTTTAAGCTTTTTGTTAATTGCTTAAAATCTTGATTTGATTGATCTATTTCCATAATTACCTCTTTTAAAACCAAGATCCCCACAATCTCCTAGAGTATTTACAATTTACAAACAAGGATTTCTTCACTGTAAAGGGATATTTTTGTCTAAAAGTTATCCATTATTTCTAGAATGAACCCAAACAAAGACTATTTCAAAATTCATACAGAACTGATCAGCAGAGTGTCATCTGTATCTATGGTGTCAAACTGGCAGCCCACAGGCAGGATGTGTCACGCTCAGGCCACACCCACCCCACTCTGCAAAGGAGAAAAATGTTGTGATACGTCATGTGACAGCAATGTGACACAGCAAGTTTGATACCCGTGATCTGTATTGTGCCCTTTCTTAATATATAGTGTATCCAGGTTTTTTTTTCATATATGCTAGAACTTCATTATATGTATAATTCCTACAGGAATTATTTTTCAGATGAAAGATTTGAACAGGAATCCTAACATGTATTATCCCAAATGCTTTTTTTTAAAAAAAATCTCTTTAAAGTTGAAGCTGTGATGAGTTTTAACATATATTTGAATAAGAGAGATACATAATTCAGGGCCAGAATGTAACTATTTCTTGTATGTGCTGGGATTATATATGACAACATAGTATAGTCTTTCAAGATGCAAGCTAAACCATGGTAACATAGCCATTCATTGAAAGTGCATATAGCATTATTTACCACAGATATGTCTGTAAAATTGTATGTCACAATACAGTTCTGATGTAATACGTTCTTGCTTATCCTTTCTAGGATGCAAGACATGATATTTTGTATCATCTGTAACTTTCAAACAGCTTTTGGCAAAAGCTCCATATTCAGAATACACTGCAAGACTAAAAGTTCTGAAGACAGGTGTGATGATTGCTAGGTCTAAATCAGCAGGCGAGCATTCAGCCACTTTAACAAATTGTTAGTCCTAGGAAGGGACATCAAGAGTGTGATAAAATGCAAGCTGAAAAATGATCTAAAGGTGTAGCCCTGGAGAAGCCAATGATTGAAATTATAATTCTAAATGGCTGTCATATAAAGGGACAAGATGAACAGATTCTGGAATGGCTGAAGAGAAAGAATCAAGCAGGTGCTGATTATTAATAGAAAAAAATGCAAAAAAACCTGGCCTCAAATATTGAGTTGTTCAAAAAAATCTGTAGACAAAGTTGGTATCTCCTCCTATAATCCTCCACATATGTGTATGTGTGTCTATATTTTAAGGCTCAGCGGGGATCAGTGAACCTTTCTAGGTAAATACATCACAGATGGTTTGCTTAGTTCTTTAAACCCTTGAATTACTATGGAAAACTATATATCTCCATATTCACAGAATATTCTTTGGGCTCGAACATAGGAAACAAATTGTGGAAGGATAGTTATTTAGCTAGATGTATTCTATAAAGAGGAGACTTTGCCTCATATTTGCTGCTACAAACTGGATTTGACTGGAAAGTGATGCCTTGTACTTTTTATGATTTATCCCTCACTTCCCTTCTGCATCCCAGATCGGGCTCTACTCTTATTGGTGATGCCATATCTGATTCTTTGCTCTTCAACATTTCAATTTTTTTTTTATTGTCTTCTTCATTCTCCGGTCTGCAAATCTTTGCTATTCTGGACTAAGCCTAATTTTGTTTGTCAGATGTGATGTTTTGAGTTGTATTAAAATAACTGAGTGTAAGAGTTGGAAGGGGCATTAGAATTATCCAACCTCCAGCTAGATGCAGGATTCTGCAGATTCTACAGGATTTCCTGATGGATGGCCACCTAGTTTCTGTTTAAATACCACTAGCAAAGGACAGTCTACCACCACTAGAGGCTGTCTGTTCTGATGCTGAACAGCTTTTAGAATAAGGACATTTATCCCAACGGCCCAAAATCTGCTTCTGGGTAATGTATTTCTGAGATCCAGTTCTTTGCAAACCATGGCTTTGTGTCCAGACTTCTGAAACAGTTCTGAAGAATACTGCACTATCTTCTACACTGACTTCCTTTCAGATACTTGAAGACAGATGTCATGTCTTCCCCGGAGCCTTCTGTTCTCAAGGATAAGCATACCCAATACATCCAACCATTCTTCTTAAATCTTTCCTCTCAGGTACCTTATCAACTTGGTTTCTGTCCTCTGCTATCCTCAGTGTCCTTCCTAAAACTCAGTATCCAGAACTAGATGTAATAATCTAGATGTTGTCTGACCAGTGCAATATAAGAGGAACAATGAGTGATCTTGATCTTGCCCACTGCATCAATGTATTCTAGGACTGCATTTGCTTTTCTTCCTAGCTGCATCTCAGGACTGCATTTGCTTTTCTTCCTAGCTGCATCTCATGTTGGTTCATGTTCAGTTTATGATCCCTGAAGGTATCCAAATCTTATTTGCATATACTGCTACCCCAGTGTTGTTGCAATAACAATAGCACTTAGACTTATATACCATTTCACACAGCTTTATAGCCCTCTCTAAGCAGTTTTGAGTCAGTATATTGCCCCCAACAATCTGGGTTCTCATTTTACCAACCTCGGAAGGATAGAAGGCTGAGTCAACCTTGAGCTAGTGAGAATCAAACTGCCAAACTGCAGGCAGTCAGCAGTCAGCAGTCAGCAGTCAGCAGTCAGCAGTCAGCAGTCAGCAGTCAGCAGAATTAGCCTGCAGTACTGCACTGTAACCACTGCCTCACCATGCTCACGTTCTATCCCACCTTTGATTTTTCCTATCCAAAAGTAGGACTTTACATTTATCCCTATTAAAATCCATCTTTCTGGTTTCTGTCCAATGTTCCAAAGAGTCAAAATTCTTCTGTATTGTGATAATTGCCTTCTAAGGTGCATGTTTATTGTTTTTGTCACCTCTAAACTTGATAATCAAATTTTGTAACCTTTGGCCAAACACTGGGAAAAAAATCACTTTATATACAGTGCTTCTTTTTTTCTCGAAAAAGTTCTAAGCAGTTAAACATCTCCCAGTTCTACATACAGTACAGTTCCTGACGAACTGTAAATCCTCAGATATTTCTGACATGACATTTCCATTAAGTATAAAAGAAGCTTGAAGGGATCTTCTTAGATGACTGGCTGAACCAGAAGGTGCGCTGAACATTGCATCCTGGATTTCTGTCCTGGATTTGTATTTCTTCCCTTCATTCATTGTGGGCTCCTACAGTAGAGTTTATATATTATTGCCTGGGTGTACATGAGGCAATTGCACTACAAATAAAACTTGTCTTGATTTGGGTCCAATAACAATTAAAACAATTTTCATAATGCCATATTGGATAAGTTACATTTTCCCCCTACTCCCTTGTTATTATATCTACAACTCGGTTTTTTTGTTCCTTTAATGAAAATGCAGTGTTAGGTTTTCTTTATGAAACCATAGAAAAAGAGATTTTATAGCTAGGACTGAAAGTGACTAAACTTGACAACAATTGTATTTTATGACAACCCCTGCTTTCATGTCCCCAGCCTACTTTCCTATCATAATTTTTATTCCCTTTTGTGTGTTTCCCCCTTCTGTCTTTCCTCCCTCCCCCTTCCTGACTGCAAGAAATTCCGTATCTCTGCATTGGCTGGAAACAAATCTCTTTACCGGGGTGCATTTTAATGGAGGGCATGCTTCACTTAAGTCACTAGAACCTTAACTACAGAATATTCAATTTCTTTGCAACCCAGAACCAAAGCTTTTCCTTGAGAGCCATGCTCATAAGGATAGTAAAAGAATTAGTATTACAGGACTAAATCAGATTAAAGGGGGGGGGGGAGAATATGAATTAGATTTTGTAACAGATGGTGCATTGGAAATTAAAGGTGCTTTGCGAATGGAAGCGACAGCAGCTTTGCCTCTTTTTTCTCTCTCCGTCTTTCTCTTTCGTGCACTTGATAGACGGGTACAAATCACAACAATCCCGTCTTGACAGCCAATTTTGAGAATCTGATCTGGTTAAAGACATGGCTTTCCGGCTCCACTCACTGAAACTGACTTCTCTTTCATTTTTATACAGCATCTTGTCGCGTTTAGGAAAGTAGGATCACCTGTCTTCCTTTAATGAAATTTCTTTAATTACACTTACAGCTCTTTAGTGTTAATTACTTTTCCATTCAGTCTGAATTCTTAGTCGGTCTCCTAGGAGGATTCCCCCCCCCCCTGCTGATACACGTGCAATCATTTTTTTCTAAAAAATGCTTTCATTACTAGCAGTTCTTGTCAGATCTACTCCAATTAGTTCTTAAGTATCAAAATCAGTGAGTTGAAGAAAGAATAGTAAACAAGGAACTGGCATTATTTTTATTTTGACCAAGTCACCGGTAAAAAAAATGGAACTCTGTTGCTTCTTCCCATAAAGGCAAATTTCACTTTCAAGCTCCCTGGGTGCTAATAACACTACAGTAGGTTTACATTCGGCCGGAGTGGGATGCCTTGTCTGGTTAATTTGGGGTGATTTCTGGAAAGCAAAGGGAAAGTGGGGAGGGGGGAATAGATACAGAATAGGGAGGGAATCCTTTCCGAAGACGTGAAGGCAATATCCTCAGAGCTGGCAACTAACAGTTAGTGGAAATAAAGCTCCCTCCTGGCAGTCAAATCAAATGTAGTAACAACTCAACGACTCCCTGCTGCTTGCTGACAGCATGGTGTAGCATACTGGGACAAACATTCACTTAAATGCTGATTGCAGGAAAACGTCATTTCACAACTTGCCAAGTGCTAGTTTTCCATTCTTTTTCTTGCCTACTCCTGTCCAGCATTTTTTCCCTTTCCCTTTTAAGAATGGGGAAGTAGGCAAAGGTATTTGGGGATAAATCATGACCACTTTGGGGGATACATTTGTTTATGTTTCTGTTAAAACATTTTATTTAATGGGTATATTGTTACTTGTTTATAACTGGTTCTTAAGACAGGGTCTAACATATACAGGCCTTGGTCTCCTTGGGCAATGTTTTGGTCTATCAGACTGTGCTTATTTTTCTGGATTTCTATTTTAGATTATTTCTATTTGTGTTTTTTGTCTTTTATTTTTTTAAGCCACATGGTCATGATGGACTGTGACGGCCTATACATTTCATTCATTTCATAAATAGATAAAATAAATACAGGTTGTAGTTTGAGAGGGACAGCATAAATAACTACAGATGTTGATTATAATATTCAACTATTCTTTAATATTTCCAGTGCATAGATAGCAACAGTTTTTAAAAGTGCAAACAATTGAAATTTAAAGTCTTGAGCCTGGAGATTCTTGGCTGTATTTCCTTCTTTATGTTATTGCTCTTTTCTTATTTCTTTGAAAATGACAGACAAATAGGCACACATGAGCCATAGCACCAGATTTGTGACTGGCACAAGTAACTGCTTTTGATGTTGTAATCACTTCAATATAATCCTTATTTGAAAAGCCTGTTACATCCTAAAATAAATCTTCCGTTATTTTTGTGGTATCTTTATTTTGTTTTCTTGACTGAATGCAATGCCGGATTGCTTTCTGTTATTTCCGTCTGTCTAAAAGGATGCTGGGTGAGCAAGTTGGGGGGGAGGGGGGAAATGGCAGCTTTGTTTATAAGATTTATCCTTATCCTTCCTCCTTGCTCCAGGTGTGCATCTGTGAATTAGCAGGTGAGCTTTTGAGCCTGCAGGAGGGAAAAAGAAGAGGAGGCACATGCTGACTTGGGTTGGAAAAAAACTGAACTTTGTTTGCTGATTGCTCCCAATTATTTACCACGATACTGGAGAGGGGGCAGCTCAATAAGGCTAAAAAAATGAAACATTTGAATGAACATTTTTTTAAAAAGCAACATGCTAGGTAAATGGGGAGTCAAAGAAGAATGAACACTGTGTAACGTGATTTGTTCATACTACTGTAGTAACCACCTTTACTACAACCCAGACTGGTCTATGTGCACAAATGTTCCTGACCTTTAAGTCCGAGTTCCTCCCAGGAACCTCATGATTGCTGCCCAATGCATGGTTGTGATGCAGTGAATTTAAAGCTGTGCTTGTTTATTAAACACCTGAATGCCCACTTGACTATTAAGCTGTAGGAGGTTAACTATTTATACTAAAAGATGCCTGCAGAGAAAAGGAGTGAAATCTGCCCTCCCCCTCAAGTTTCTGCAGGTTGTTTTTTCCACAGCATGACATGGGATAAAATAGTTTAAAGGAACTGAATGCAGTGAGGTGCATGTGACTCAAGATATTGCACATTCCTTTCTGCACAAAAATTGCTTTATAAATCAGTGGTCATTTATTCTTTAACCCAACTAATACGTGTTTGAACTGACCAAACTATGTACAAATTCAACAATTGGAAAGGCAACGTTTCTCTAAAGATGTGGGAAGGATGGGAAGGATCAGAAGATCACTGGATCTCTGCAAGTTTCTTTTTAATTCTAGGAAAAGCCTAATGGTTTATGTCTGAAACTTTTTTTTAGATGTATCTATTGGTCAGCTTTGTGCTCAAAAGGCAGAAGGTATCCTTGATAGCTGGCCTGCATTTTGTGACTGGGCAATCCAGATATCACAAAGGATGCCAGGTGACCGTTTGCATAATTTTTATGCTCCTTGAGGGATTATTTTGGGGGCAAGGACAGAAAGAATCTGACAGACTGGGTTGTCTTTTTTAAAAAAGGAACTTTTTTTGCAATGCAGAATTGAAATTTATGAAATCTTTTCATAGCCCTAAACATTTGTTTCCTATCATATTTTTGTGTGCAACCAGATGAGAATAAGTGAAACTTTGATTTTAAACTGTGATGTAAAATCATGCTTCGATTTTAAACAATCATGAAACAGATTGAAGAAAATGTATTTTACAACTTATTCTAATCTAATTTTTAATTACAATTACAATTAATTACAATTACAAAAAACTCAGAAAAAGCATATTAACACCATAGAGATGAATTAGCATGCATCTAAATAAAATGCAGTTCAAATATTTATTGACCACTCTGATCAAACTTACAAAGGCACCAGTCCTCATGCTTATATTAGTTGTAGTGGTCATGTGATTGCCATTTGTAACCAACCCAAAGAAAAAGAGAAAGAAAGAAAAAACCTCCAGTACCTCTCCACCAGTAATCAGCACTCAGATCAGCATAGATTAACTCGAAAGTTAACTTCAGACCAGGGGTGAAATGCTGGACCAGATCTCCCAAACCGGTAGTGATGACAGGGGCCGGTTCAGAGAACCGATAGCAAAAATCCCTGCCCCCCCCATGCCCAGCTGAGCTGCGTGAACATCAGAGGCTTTTTTTTTTAGTTTTTAAAAGCATTTTTTCTACAACCTCTTTGGCCGAAAAAAATGCTTTTAAAAGCAAAAAAAAAAGCCTCTGATGATCGTGCGGCTCAGCTGAGATCATCAAAGGCTTTTAAAAGCATTTTTTTCTACAACCTCTTCAGGGGCAGAGGCTCTTTTTCTTTTAAAAGCTTCTGACGATCTCAGCTGAGTTGCCTGGTCGGCAGAAGCTTTTAAAAGAAAAAAAGCCTCTGCCGATCAGGCAACTCAGCTGGGATCGTCAGAGCCTTTTGAAAGCATTTTTTACAACCTCTTCACCGATGAGGTTGTAGAAAAAATGGTTTTAAAAGTTAAAAAAAATTGGCCACGCCCCCCAGTCACATTACCCCACCACTAAGCCACGCCCACAGAATCGGTAGTAACAAATTTTAGATTTCACCACTGCTTCAGACCAACAGTCAAGTAAGCAATACCCCAATCAAGAAATTGCAAAAGAACCATCCGTAAACAGGCCAACCAAAGCATCTCCTAAGACTGCTCCTACCCACACAGACAGGCAAGACAACAGAATATAAACTGACAGCAAACAGCACTCCTTACTAGCACTGATGATATTACCTAGTTAGGGTAATGAAACATCTGCAAGAAATCAAGCAAACTCAGAGAGCACCAAGGACCCCTCCTTTGTAACCTTCTTTGCTGTCTTTCTACAAACAAAGTCAATGGGGAAGCAGGCTGAGGATCATCTTATATCCTCATTTAATGGCCCATGGTGATTTGCTTAACAGCAGCAACTGAAATTTCTGTCACTAAGTGGTGCACGCAGGTGATGTCATGCTCCATGACTTCGCTTAGTGATGGAATAATTCTGGTTCCAATTACCATTGTTAAGTGAGGACTACCTGTTTACATTTAATTTTAATATTGGTGGTTCTGTTTAAATCATAAAGACATAATCATTTCATATTGCCTTAATTTTCTTCCCCCACTGTAGGCCTAAAGCCATGTAATTTGGTTTTCTTTGTGTTGAATTAGTCATGATTTGTGTAGTATAAGGACAGGGAACTATTGTTGCTAATGTTGACCTTGCAAGTAAAATCTACCATCATGTCATGGCCTTTAAAGATCTGTCTGCCCCAACAACTACAGCGATGGTGCACATCTAAGGACACATTTAATGAAAGCTACATTAGTGCATATATACAGACTTGTTAAAACACTTTGTCTCACTAATATTGATTAAACAGCAGTAGTTTGTTTAATGCAAGTGTATTTTTTCAATTATTACATTGCTTAAAAGTCATTAGGATAATGGAGACTATCAGTGAAATACATTAGATATAGAATAATGACATAAGAATTGATCTGGATTTGGCAGGAAAGGAAAACACATATCTCTCTTTCTCTCTCTTGTCATATAATGCCAAAACCCAACTGAGATGATAGATAAGAGTTCCATAAACTTGATAGATATAAAATGTGCATGGTTTGTAGGCATATAGATTCTACACTATTGCCAAAATAATTGTTATGTTGATGAATATTTTTTGCCAGTTAATTATGAGAAACATTGCATATATAATTACATATTGTTATTATGCATGTAACAATAGCATTGATCCATCAATTGTTTACATGTAACATTTAGCGCATAAACACAAGAAGCTAACTCAGAATTGATTGAAACACTTCTTTGCAACCACAGGTTTTAGCAAAGCTAAATCTGAAGACAAAGAAGGCCAAGGAAATTAACTGAAAACAAATTATGCCTGCTTTTGATTTAACCCATATCTGCTACGATATTGTTGCAGTTCCTAATTTTCTGAATCCTGTGATGTTGCATCACACTAGATTCTCTCTTCTTGTGGTTATGGAATGGATTCATCCTTGCTTATTTGAGATAACCTTTGTGTGCCAACTACAAATGTGTTTTTCATCTGAGGAACACTTTGAAACTGTCCCCACATTAATTAGTGTTACAAGATAAAGAGAAGGAGAGAGGGAGAGATTGAATAGGGTGAAGAGAAGGATAGTTTTGAAACATTTTATGTGCCCTCTTTTTAATGGGGTCTATTGTCTCCTCAGTATTCATTTGTAATACCAACATAGTGCGTAGTGCAGTATTCTTGCTTTCCAGCATAGGTGTAAGAAAAGGATGTTATGAATCTCCCACAAGAGAGGATATGTGTGTGTATGTGTATGCACACATATACACACATACATGCAAACGAAATAAGAAAAAATCCTATTTATTTCTGTACAGATATTTATTAAGGACAACCTTAATATAGTGAAATGTCCTTTAGAGATAGGATTATTAGTTAGTTTCCTTTGTTTGTTTGCTTTGACTTTCCCCTGGTCCAGGCCTGGACCTTTTGAGATAGGATTTGTTATGATTAGTAATAGTCTCATCCATTAAGGTTAACCAGGGACCTCTTAAGATTTTTCTTATTAAAAAAGAGGGGGGGAAACTTTCTATTCCTTTCCCAACTAAGCCAGTGCACCTTAATGCAATGATGATATGTTAGACACAGCAGTTGTCAAAGCATCATATTACAGTGATGCCATAATGACACCCTGTCTCTGTAAAGTAGTCATGTTTTCTCAAATCACACGTTGCACCGTTGATTTCTGACATGACACTTCATTCAGTCGCTTTCCTTTTTTTTCGGCATTGCCATTCTCTGACAATAGCAGCTGGTGCCCATTTTCCCACTAAGTGATTCACATTTTGCCACTTTGCTAGAGTGCAATTAGCTGAAGCAGAAAAAAAAGAGTCATTGTAAAGTAGCTCAGCTGAGATTGTAACTCAACTCCATAACAAGAGCTGGCGAGTCAGTGCCTTGAGGTGAGCAGCGTATTTGGGTAGAGGAAGCAACTTTGAAATTTTTTGCTTTTTCTCACAAGAAGTACAGTAATCACTCCCTTTGGATTCTGGTATTATTCTGACCCAGCCTTAGCAGAAGCAAGAAACAGACTCCTTGTCACGAAAAATCCCTCTTTATTTACCTCTTGTGAATTAATTGCATTCACCCACCAAAAAGTCCAGGCAATAGTCCTTCAAGGAATTAACTCCAGTAATAAACCTTATCAGTTCCTTGCGATAATTGCAAGGCCGTGAGCTCCCAGCCGAAAGGCTGCAAATTAAGTTCTGGCAAGCAGTCTTGGTGGCACAAAACACAATGAGCAAAATCTCCAGAAATACGAACTGTTATCTCCTACGACAACCACTCCCCTTTTCTTTCATTTATTCCCCAACCAGGGAGAGGCCATTCAGCATCCACATGTGCTTTGCTTCCTGAGTCGACTCCTTGTTCTCCTTTGTTCACCTCTCCTAACTTCTCTGTGCATGCGTGCATCTGGAACAGGCCCCAGCTGTTCTTCCTCCTCACTCATATCAGCCTCCAAAGGCAGCTGCCTCTCCAGTGGCTGGGAAATGTTGGACGACCCTGGCTCTATCTCTGTGTCCAATGCAGAGCATCCATCAGCACCTTCCCCAGACTCCAGAACTGGCCCAAGTTCCTTCCCAACCTCCTCATGGTCCGAGTCTGCCACAACAATGTTTTATGTTCTCATTCTTTGTTGACTTTATTTCCAAATATAAATTACAAATTCCAGCATGCTGCTAGAGCTGCCTCCTCCTCTTCCTCCTCCTCCCCCTCCCCTCCTCCTCATTTGTGCAACAGAAATTTAAAATATATAGCCCGTTTTCATTTACTTAATACTGATGTGTCTGTATCTTATTAGATTAATTTGAGATTTAGTCATGCTGAGATTTAGCCACTGAATTCTGGACCTATTTATTTCCAACTGTTTTATGTCCACCTGATTTCAGTGGGATAACTGTGTTCACACATTCATGCCCTTGTCATATCTTGGTTGGATTATTGCAGTGTGTTCTATACGGGGCTATCTTTGAAGAATATTTGGAAGCTACTACTGGTACAGAATGCAATGGCATGGGCAGTTCTGAAGGTCCCTAAGCTAACCCATGTAACTGCATTTAACCCATGTGAGGTGCATTGATTGCCAGTTTGTCCAATTGAAGGTGTTGGACCTTTAAAGTCCTTCATGGTATTGGACCAGGTTATCCGAGGTATTTTCTTGCTCTAATGGGATTCATCATTCCCACTCACACTGGCAGGAGAGGCCTTCTTTGGACCCTGTCAGCCAAAGAAGTATGGCTAATGGAGAAAAAGAAAAGAGCCTTCTCTACCTTGTTTCTCAGCAGAGGATGGAAGATCTTTCCTCCAAAGGTGAGATCTGCCTTCACTCTTCTGGACTTCTGGAAAGGCCTTAAACCCCAATTCTGCTAGTTGGCTTCGGACCCTGACTGCTATGCTGGAGGTGGTAGATTAAGAGAGAGACAAAAATCTATTCCTATACCATCCATACTCTTGGTATTAACTTTTTATTTAATTGTTGCTAACCTTAACTTTAATACTCTTTTTATTTTATTTAACTTTTTATATGTATGCATTTATACTAAATATAAACCACCTAGTTTCTTTTGGAACAGTGAAATGAGTAGCATATAAATTTAATAACTAAATATTAAATAAGTATAACCACCATTCTGGTAGTTCCACCACTCTTGTTTGGAAGAAAACTGAGATATTCATTGAGTAAATAAGTAAAATGAATAGTTACTCTATGGGTAACTAGATACTGGTCCAACTTATTTGGGCTAGATGAACTTAGGATACATATGTGTACCATGACTGCCTTAATATATTTTAGAGATGCAAATGTATTCTGTATTGCTGGAGAAATATCTAGCCCTAGAACTACCAGTAGATCCTGTTTCCTCTTCTTTTCCTCTCCTCCAAATTATTTTAGAGTCACCTTGTTGGTGAGATGGGTGGCATTTAAATTAAATTATATATTAAAATAAATAAATAAAACATTTACTTAATTCTATGACTGTTTTCTGTTCAAACTGAAAAGTGAAGGTGGCTTATCAAGCAAAACAGTGCAATTTCCCATGACACCCCCCCCCCCCAAAAGATGATAATAACATTAGATTTTTGAGAGAAAATGGAAAAAAGCAAAGCTGCATTTCATAGTCTGAAACCAATGCAAAAGTAGGCTCTCCCTTGTATGCATGATAGGAAAGGCTTCTAAAATGAAAGGCGCAAGGGTGGGTTCTACTTATGTTTACTACCGGTTTGCAGCAGGGCCGTGTGTGCACTCTTCTGCGCATGCGCAAAAGCATTTTGATGATGTCAGAGTTGGTGGGTGGAGCCTCCTGCCGGTTTTACTACTGGTTCTATAGAACCGGTGCAAACTGGGGGCAACCCACCATTACAAAGGCGTCTTCAGAAGTGTCTCTCCTGCAAATTTGAATGTCCAGACCAGCTGGTATGGGGGGGGGGGGGGGGAGACGTAATCTCTCAAAGTTAGACCTTAAACTATTGGGAGCTTTAAAGGTTAATACAACCATTTACATTGTACCTGGAAGCGTGTAGTAATTCTGAGTGGCGATCAAGGACGGAACATATGCTTCACTATTAGCATGGTTCATGAAGTCATCCCAGAAATGTCTTCCCAGAAATTCTGCAGTGACTACAGTAGTTAAATTTGTTCTTGTATCTCTTCCCATCTCTATTCAGACCATGAAAGCATCAGCTGCTTTTTAAACTCCTTCGCATTGGCAGAAGAAAGAAGACATAAATATAGTAAATAAGTTTAAAAATATATTAAATCCCTGGGTAGTTGTTAGTCTTACAGTATCAGATCCATGCTACTTTATTATGATAAAATTTATTAGATAGTCCTTATTATCTGGCTGATGGCTGTCGGTACAAATTGCAAGTTAATTCTTTTAAGAGTCTGAAGGAAATCAGGTTATAGCTCACTATTAGAGCACATTCTTTATAACCAGACGGGCTCAGGTTGAACTTTTGCCATCTCTTTCTATTGCCCAGCTACAATGCTGAAAAGAAGCTGATAGTCAGTACAGGTGAAAGCCAGTTAGAACATGACTCAAAATGTCTCCAAGCGATTTTTAGAGCTAACCCCACCGCCCTCGAATCTTTTACTGTATAAAATATGGCAAAGCTCAAATGGAAAATAGAACGGGGGGGGGGGGGGGGAGGAGGAGAAAGAATTAAAAGATAGTTGTAAAAGTAGTCCTTGATTTAAGACTTAAGACCACAAGGGAGTCCAAAATTTCTGTTGCTAAGTGAGACATTTGTTAAGTGAGTTTTGCCCCACTTTATGGCCTTTCTTGCTGCAGTTGTTAAGTGAATAACTGCAGTTGTTAGGTTAGTAGCATGGTTGTTAAGTAAATCTGGCTTTCCCTTATCAGAAGGTCGCGAAAAGTGATCACATGACCCGAGGATACTGCAACTGTCATAAAGATGACTTGGTTGCCAAATTACTTTTTATCATGTGATCATGAAGATGCTACAATGGTTGTAGGTGAGAAAAAGGTCATAAGTCGCTTTTTGCAGTGCCATTGTAACTTTGAACAGTCACTAAACAAACTTTTGTAAGTTGAGGAGTATCTTAATGCATTCTTGTTTTTACAAACATCTGTATTTTTGTGTTAGAATAATCATGAAACCTGTTTAGAATGCTACATATAAAGCTATATAAGAATAGGTTAACTCACATATTTTGTTTTCCTATAGATCTTCCCCAGTGACCCACAACATGCTCTCAGTTGTCTATTTTAAAGAAGCAAAATACCCTCCAAGATACATATTAGAAAACAAATTACATATACAAACACTATATTCCTCTTAGACTTAATATGAATTTTAGTGCCTCTAATTTTAGATTGAAGTGAAGTCTAGAATAAAAACCACTGGCTGATGATTGAATTTAAAGACAGTTGTTAATATTTCAGACTTATATAAAAAAAGACTGCAGGAAATCTGGTACAGAAAGGAAATAGGAATTAAACTCTTTTTTGGGGGAAGGTTAATAAGGCAACTTGAAATGTAATGAGTAAGTAATGATTAGGAAATAATTGCTCTATTATAAAGATCTCTTTTACTTGTCATTACTGTACCTCTCATAACAAGCTCAAATAATGAGTGCTAACAGATTTATATCCAAAAGAAGAATAGAAGTATTATCCATCCCCAAGGTTGGGAATACACATATTAGTACTGGTAGTTGCAATTGGAATGTTTTTTCCAACATTTATGGGAACAAAAAAGAGGGAAAAGAGCTAAATTAACTTTCAGGGAGCAAAACAAAATTTTCAACAGTGGTGATTTTGAATTATAATTCCCTTTTTTGTTGTCTTTATTTCCCTCCTTTTTATGTTAGTGATATACTTGTGATACTGCTAGTACATTTCCACTGCCATTTACTCCTAGAGTGTCTTGGTGTGGTATAGTGTGATTAGATTCATATATTGTACCAGGACAAAATGTGTTTTCTTCGTATTAACCTAACTTGTGTGAACTGAATTAATGGTGGCTTATTGAATAAATCACGATAAAACTATATCGATATGCATATCTAGTCTATATCTCCTGTAGCTGTGTTTATGTATTTTCCTCTCCATTTCACCCAGAATAATTGTCTGTTAGGCTGGGAGAAAGAGACTGGTCCAAAGTCACATAGCCAAGGAAATCCACAGAAAGTCTTTGGACCAGTCACTCAGCCTCGATCCAACCTAGATCACAGGATGGTGGCTGTAGGGAAAAATATGAGGAGGAGGTACACCTAAGTAAAAGGCAGGATATAAATCGAATATATATACATACACAAATAATTATGATTAAGACATGGTTTAGGTTTGGTTATAAGTAATGCAAAGCCACCAACCACAGTAGCTAGGATTTCATATCTAACAAGTAGAATTTACCATTTTACTGCTTTAATAGTGTTACCTGAATAGTAATGGACTTTCAAATGTAGCACTTTATTCCTTCAGTAGCCAGAGATAGATTTTTACAACAGATTGCTTCAAGGAATATGTGTTACCTCTCTTTCCTGATCTCCTACAAGATGTGGTTGGTGTGATGATTAGAATGGCAAAGTGGAATTAGGTGGAGGAATCAGATATAAATCTCCAGAATCAAACAATATGACATATAAAGAATATATTATACAGTTTTTCTTCCAGTTTAATTTGCTCAAGAGTTAATTACATAATCCATTCCAGAGAACTGAGCACAGGATCTTTTCCTTATCCATTTTTTCAGGACAAAAGAAAAATCATCTTAAGTGCCTTAAATCTTCACTCATATCAAATCTTTTCTTTAAAGAAAAAAAAGGTATGTGTGATGTGAAGTTTTTTTTATAAAAAAGAAAACCTATGAATTCCTAAGCATTTTTAAAAGCTTGTATTTTTTTTCAAACCTAGAGAAATGTTATTCAGAGGCATCCAGCCCTTACAGTTAAGTTCTGTAATTACTAGATTGTGAGAGAATTATTTGATATTTTAATTATGGACATACCAAATCCTGTGTCAGAATGAAGACATAGACTTTTTGCTGATAGACAGCAAGAAGAAAGCCAAGCTTCAGTAGCCAAATATTTCATGCTGTATCCCAGATTGTAATGTTTTTAAGAGTTGTCTAACAAGTATAAATTAATAAATTAGGTATTTTTGTAAAGACTACACTGAAAGAAATTCAGTGGAATAAGGTTGCAGTAATTCAGTAGTGATCCATTTTCTTTCAAATGGTCTTGAGAAAAATGTTTGAGAATAAGAAAAAAGAATGAGGGATTTATTAATTATAGATGTATTAATTACACTAGTCACCACAAGGTAGAAAATGGAGAGGAAACCCGATTGAATACAGTATATCTGAAACATTTATTCTCTTCAAAAAGTGGAAAAGTATATTTTTGGCTGGGCTTTTTCCTTAGTTGGATATCATATTGATTTTATTCCTCATTATTAACATAATATTTATCCAGGTAACTGATGACAAACTCTCTGATTAACAATCAGAATTTGCACTGACTTTGGGACTTGAAAATCTACCCCAGCCTTTGTATCTTTATTGGAATGCCTGAGCAAAATTGGTACTCCAGGTGCCATGTTCTTGCCCCATGTTATTTTTTCCTTTGGGGAAGAATGATTTAGGGGGATGCGGCAAATACTTGCAGATCCATACATATTTTAAAAAATGCAAATAGCTTTGGACAGCGCACCAAAGAGATAATAAAATAAACTTCAGATTAAATTTGAATTATTAAAACCATATTGTTAAATAAGATATTAACTGCTGAAGAAAAATCATCCTTAGAAACCTCAAAGGGTAATTTAAAAGGGGATATCTGTGCTTTATGGCTGTCCTTTCACCACAGGCAATATAGAAGAAAATCAGAATCAGAATCTTACACCAGTGTTTTTCAGCTTTGACTACTTTAAAATGGGTAGACTTCAAGTCCCAGAATTTGTATTCAACATGGCTGAGTGGAGAATTCTAGGAATTGATATCCACCCATCTTAAAGTTGCCAAGGTTGGGAAACACTGCTTTAGACAATAACCAGGCATATACAGAAAACAGTCCTCTTGAGTTGTTGGATGTGTTTATTTCTTTACTGGAAATATTTAGGGCAGCATTTTATTAGTTACTAACAAAATCTCTAAAATCTCTAAATGAACTTGCTAAAAGTTCTTTTGTCTTCCAAGTTCTTTGTTAGAAGATTGGGCAACAAGAAGCAAAAAAACTGCTTCTCTTCTTAAGTTCTTCTCCAAGCTGAGGTAGTAGATTCAGGCTACTGTAGTGCATATCTTTATCTCAAACTTTGATCCGTTGAGCTAGCAGAACTGCTAAATTATTAAATTAATATATAGATGATAATAAATGTTTTATTTAATCTTGTTTTAGCAAAGGAATATGAGAATTCTAACAAATTAATTTCAGCTATATTTTTGTTTTTGGAAAGGATATTGTGTAAATGTATTTCTTTGACTCTGCTGAAATAAACCAATACTTATGTAAAATATAATGACAAGAGATAATTGGCTAATTGAGAAGATGGAACCAAAGTTCTGATAACTAAGAGATTCACTGAAAACATTTCCTTTCCAAATTTGATTAAGCACTCATATTTTTAAAAGGTAACATGTTCTAGTTTGATAACAGTTCATGAAGCCTGTCGAGAACTCTGTCGATTTATCCAAAAGTATTTTTTTCACCTAAAATTTAGTATAAGAATGACATAGATGAATCAGTCAGATTGATATGTTCTTCAGGATTAGAAGCTATTTTTTTGTTGAATATTGACCCAACTCAAATTTACCTCTGTCATGAGTGAAATAGATTTCGCTGCATTCTTGAAAATCTTTCAAAGAGTACATTAGCATGGTGTTTGCCATGACAGCACTGTCTCTTCAGTTAAGAAGCACATAGCAATCAATCTGCCACTTAGCAGAATTTTTTTTCCAGTTTTCACAGTCAGAAAATGTGCAAGTTCAGATGTTTTTTACTACTTTGAATACCTCCTTTTTAATAAGAAGAGATCAATGATGTTATCATCTGACAAGTAAAACTTCTGTTTCCTTCTTTCAACAACAGCATTCCACCCCCCACCTCCCAAATAGTCAGATATTAGCTTTCATGTCATATAGTCTTCCAGGTGTACTGGATGCTTACATTATTATTGATTAATTCTATGGACAACAGCTAAAATGTAACTGCAGACAAAGCTTATGAATTATTCCATTTAGACTTTGTGAAACAGAAATCAAGCTTAATTATCCACTGTAATCTGAGATCAAAAATCTCTTTATAAGTTTCTTTAAATTTGATTTATTCCTTCATACTGAGATTCAATCAATACAGAATGTACAGTCATGCTTTAGGAAACTTGCTGACAAAAAAGAATTTACTGAGCAAAACATTCATCTGATAGATACAGAAACAATTTTGATGTTCTTTGCTTTTATTGTTACCAGAGGGGATAAATGTGTTGTCATAGAGGAAAGAAGTTCTAAGAACAATTTGGCAGTGAATTCATTTATTACCGCATATGACAATTTTAGAATTTGGAGAGGTGATTTAAAAGAAATATATTGTATTATATATTTTATAATTTTTGTCTAGAGCCAGTTTGAGTGCTATAGCTCTGTCATGCGCTTATGCTGATTACCTTCATGTAAAACAAGAGGTATTGACTAATGAATGAATGATGTACAGTCTTTAGCCCTTGCAGCACGCATTTAAAGATCATTGTCTTTAATGCACAGAAACCTCTTTCTCTCCCATTCTCTTTACAATGCAGGCTTCTTTGCAGAATGTCAAGCAAGGATCGACACATTGATTCTAGCTGTTCGTCATATATCAAGACGGAACCATCAAGCCCCGCCTCCTTGACGGACAGCATCAACCATCATAGCCCTGGTGGCTCCTCTGACGCCAGTGGAAGCTACAGTTCAACCATGAATGGACATCAGAATGGGTTAGATTCACCACCACTCTACTCTTCAGCCCCTGGTCTTGGGGGTAATGGGTCTGTCAGGAAACGATACGATGATTGCTCCAGTACCATTGCTGAAGATTCACAAACCAAGTGTGAATACATGCTGAACTCAATGCCCAAAAGATTGTGTTTGGTTTGTGGTGATATTGCATCAGGGTATCACTATGGTGTGGCTTCATGTGAGGCCTGCAAGGCTTTCTTCAAGAGGACAATTCAAGGTCAGTGCTTGATTACCCTTTTTCACAGCTGAAGAAAACCACAGCACAATTCTGTCTCTCCTCCCCCTCCCTTTGTTTTCTATGGAACCATTTTGTGTAATTTGATTGGATCAAATCGTGCTTGTGCTAGGATCCAGTATAGTCTGTTGATACAGTTGTGTGAGTGAAGGCTGCGCAGTTTAGGTTGCCAGTTTTTATTTTGATATAAAATTTTAGATTAAGAGGTTTTATCCATAGAAGCCTCTTTCTTTCTTACCAGTCTTCTTTCGATGCGGGAGACTTTCTTTACAAAAGTTAATACAACTTTCCAGAAGTAACTCCTGATACCCTCTGTCATATATATCTTAGACTTATTTTGTCTCATGTGTGTGTGTGTGTGTGTATGTTTGTGTGTTTTAAAAGTATATTTGAACAATAAGATGACCAGTTCCAAAATACATTTTATAATTTAACGCATTAATGTACTTCTTTGATGCAAGTTAGCAAATAAGCCTTGTAAGTAATTTTACATATTTTAGCTAAATTTTAAAATATTTGTAATGATTGCTGTTCTACTATTACAACTGATATGCTTTCACATTGTGCTAAGTTCATTGTCATTGTTCATTCATCCATTGTCTTCGTTTCCACAAGATGTTACTCTTTACTTTATAAAGAGTTACCATTAGGATCACATAACCCACTAAGTCAAAATCAAATAAGGTATGGTATAGGTTATCATATACTGTATGAATCAGGTTATTGTGTGATTTTATGTTTTATTTATAAGGTAATTTCATGTCCTACCTTAAGTAGTTCTGTTTATAGAAATGGTACAGCTTGAGTATTAAAGGCTATGATGGGATCAACAATTTTTTTTGGCTCTGGTACCATCAAGCAATTATGCTAGCTCAGACATCTTATAAGTAAAAGTGCAGAAATATTGAGAAAATTCAGGCAAGTTCTTATGTGCAATTGCCAAAAATCACAAGAAAACAATTATAGGAGATTTTAATGAAATCTCATGAAATTTGACAGAATAACAAAATAACAGAGTTGGAAGGTACCTTGAATGTCTTCTAGTCCAACTCCCTGCTCAAGCAGGAGACCTTGTACCAGGATTGTCAAACTCTCAGCCCATGGGCCGGATGCATCACGTGCTGGCCACACTCATGCCTGGTTTAGTGAAGGGGGAAAAGTTGTGATATGTCATGTGACGACCATGTGAGATGACACGAGTTTGACACCCCTGCCTTATACCATTCCAGACAAATGGCTATCCAATCTTTTCTTAAAAGCTCCTGTGATGGAGCACCCACAACTTCTAAAGGCAAGCCACTCCACTGGTTAATTGTTCTCACTGCTAGAAAATTTCTCTTTTGTTCTCTCCTTGACTAGTTTCCATCCATTGTCTCTTGTTTTGCCTTCTGGTGCTTTGGAAAATAGGCTGATCCCCTCTTCTTTGTGGCAGCGTTCAAATATTGGAACACTGCTATCATGTCACCCCTAGTCCTTCTTTTCACTAGAAATACTCTATTCCTGCAAACGTTCTTCATATGTTTTAGCCTTTAGCCCTCTAATTATCTGTGTTGTTCTTTTCTGCACGGTTTCCAGAGTCACAACATCTTTTTTATAATATGGTGACCAAAACTGGATGCAGTATTATAAGTGTGGTCTTACTAAGGCTTTATAGAGCGGTACAAATACTATCTATTTCTCTTCTAGATCTTTTCGCATCCTCAGGTAAGATAGATTTTGGGTTGTTGTGCAGCTTCCTTAAGGATATTATGCATTACTCTAGGTTATAGAAATGTTTTTTTATTGAATAATAATAAATAAACCAATAATAAGATCCCATCTGAAATATGTAGAGTTTCAGTTTAGTTTCTTCCTGCTTCAATGTTTAGGACATGATTACTAATGAAAATTACTGCTCTCTGCTCAATTATAAAATAACAGTAACCAGAAAGAAAATGTTCACCAAGCTCCCACAAAGACCAGGATGCATATTGCCAAGACTACTCTATATCTTTATTGTATGTCAAAAAACGGTAGTGTGCATTGTGTACACTACTTGAAAACTTCTTAGCTAACCTTCTGAATGGTCATTCAGAATTTAAACCTGGTCAGCTTTCACACCCTTTATGTTCTCTTTCAAGGCCACTGTCACAGAAGAGAAAAAAATACTTCCTTTTATCTCTAGCTCTCATAGTGTCTGTTGATAATACTTACTAGTTTACATTCTCTGCATTCCTGCTGTCCCATTTTGGTAAGCCTACCAAGTTAGGCTAGAATTTTCCAGCCACTAATCAAATATTGACAGTCTAATACATGTTTATAGATTCCAGTATATCTTTGGTATAATTATACAGTTAAAAAAGAACCCAAAAGTCATCAGATGGTTTTTAATGTGGCCATCTTTCGGACATTAACCCAGAAAAATAACAGAACAAACCTCAAAACAAAAGAAATATTGGGAAACCTCCTTAAGACTATTTGCCCATCTAAGCTAGTATTATTTACTCTGACTGGCAACAGTTATCCAGGGGCTCATGGAAAGATCTGCCATCAGCTGCTACCTGACACTTTTAGCTACAGATGCTATGCATTGAACCTGGGACTTTATGAATGCAGAACATATGTTCTGTCATTGAGCTATGATTTCTCCCCGCTAAGCTGCAGAAAATCCCTGCAGAGAACATGTTGCTCTTGATAATTCAAGCAGAGGCATCAAAAATAAAACAGAGCACAAAACAGGTCACAATCCAAATACAAAACCAAAATTGGTCTCAATAAGATTTCTTCGCAGTTCTAAAACTAAAAGCCAATGACCATGTAGCACTGAAAATTCATGCAAGACTTCCTGGAGAAACAACTGCCTAGTTATTCTAAACAGAGTTTTGATCTTCAGTGGTAGAAATAATAACATTGGGATTAGAGGCTTGAGCCCAAGTTATAGCATGCTAAATGCAGAATAACATGGAACATATTGAATTCTCATTTTTTATGGATAAAAGTTGTGTTCGATAAAGAATCTGCATAGAATCTTTAGTTCATGTATTTATGGATAGATTTTTTTAAAAGCATGGGATTATATTATTGTTTTATAGTTTGGTGCATAAGGTGAAAAAGATAGTTGAGTCATCTGATTGTTATTCCTATTTAACTAATGTGTATGTATGTGAGAGTGAGGGAGGGAGAGGGAGAGGGAAAGGGGAGAGAGAGAGAGAGAGAGAGAGAGAGAGAGAGAGAGAGAGACTGCCCGCCTGCCGCTCAGGATTGAAGTGTGCAGCCTTGATGCTCTTTGAACTTGGTTGATTGCTCACAGACATTAACTGGTATGATGATCTTTAGTTGGACAATGAAACTTCGGCAAGCAAATAACCAAGTTCAGAGAGCATCAAGGATCCCATCAAAGATCATTTGTTTCTTGAGTTGTAATAGTTTCTGCCAAATTAATTGCCTGGATTTGGTCAACTTTTGTTTCTCTGAATACAAAAGCAATGAACCAAATTATCTATGACCTATCATAACAGCAAAAAGAGTGACTATATCGAGGCCACCTGAAGTTGCATGCTTTAACCCAAAATCCCTACAGGCAATATATTATTCTCCTTTCTTTTCTGCATCTATTTCCATGATTGTAATCCCATTTATTCAAAATGTATTGCTACTCCTCTCAATTTATATCTTACCCCAAACTATGATGACTTCACATCATAGAAAAGTGAAAACTAGCAAGTTCTAAAAATAGTGCATTGATTTTAGAGCTTGTCAATTTTAACTGTATTCAGTAGTAACTTGAAAAATGGCATGCTTTAAATAAAGAAGTAAATAAAATTCAAAATTTCTCTTTACAGGCAGTAAACACAAAACATAATGCCCTAGAATTATGACAGAGAAAGATGCCCCTATATTACAGAATGCTAATTCCATAGAACTAGCTCTGCCTAATTAAGTGAGCCTTGAACTTATGACCTTTTATGTTGTAGTGACCAGTTAAAGTTGACAGTAGTTTCAGTAGCAAATCATGATACAGGTATATTCTAGTTCATGGGCATGTCAAAAGACTAATTAGATAGAACTAACAGAACGATGAAAAATTAGGGAAATAACCTTGTATCATGAAAGCCAGTGATACGTTTACATACCATGTAATGTGCCAAATGGAACAGTTCTCATGGCAGACTTAACATCTGATCTTCTAATCAGCCTCTTAAATGTCATGGTAGCTTGTTCCTACTTTTGCCAGATGCTCTAAAACCAATCTATAGTCGATTGGCCAAGTTGGTGTGTGTGTTTGTGTGTGTGAGAGAGTGAGTGAGTGAGTGAGTGAGACAGAAAGAATGGGCAAGTCTTCCCCAATCTAGTTTCATCCAGATATATTGCACTCTTTTTATGCTGGATGAATTGGTGTGATGTAATGTGCACTTGGAGAAGGAATGGATGAGAATGTCAGCAATACAAGGAAAAGGTTCAGCGTAGCCTCAGCCTAGAATTTCCCAGCATATATCTGTTAGAAGGTTATAGCCTTACTCTGGTGAGATTCTGTCGATTAGGTGTAAGCAAATAAAGAATTGAACTAAATTGAATATCTCAACTGAACTCAATTGGATATCACTGTGTTGTCTTTGGGTTTAAGCCACATTGTTGAAGTTTACCATAGCTTAAGGTGCCTCAGATATAAAATCTCAAAACTGATAGTTTTGTAGGAGGAAATAGCTAGAAGCATAATCATTGTTTGAAGCTTATTCAGGGAGATTGGTTTTGATCTTGAGAATTCTGTAGTGCCATTAATGGTCCATGTACAGTTATTGATACATTTATTTGTTTTATTTGTACCTTATCATTTTGCCAACCCAAGATTAATGAAATTGTTAGTTTATAGCAAGGGTGAAATATACTTACCTTCCTTACCGGTTCGGAAGTACATGTGTGTGCAGACCTTCTGCGCATGCGCAGAGGGTAAAAAACACATTACTTCCTGGTTAAAACCAGGAAATAACAACACCCGGGCAGGTAGGCGGAGGCTTGCGCCACCATCGGTGCCGGTTCTCCGAACCACCTGCCACAATCACTACCAGATTGCCTGATCTGGTCCGAACAGGGAGTATTTCACCCCTGGCTTATAGGTAATAAACCCATGGTTACCAGTAGGTTCACTTTCTATGCACCCATAATCTTAGTTCTTCCTAATCACTCCCATCCACATAAAATATATGGTATATGGATATTTAGTTATCCCCGTTGTGATATTGCCTCCATTTAACTACAGCCAAATAACACTTTTTAATCATTGCAGATGGCAGGCATATTAGAACTGGTTTATGGCTTGGCAAGTCTGATGTTCTCTTTATGGTTCTAATTAGAAGACCTTCATTAGTTTTGTGAGTGTTGGACGAATGGAAACCTACATATGAGAGGAGAAGGAATTTGATTCATCAATAAACAAATTTCCCTATTGAGATAATGGTTCTTTGACAATCCAAGCACTATATTTATAAAACATGACATAAACAGCTCATGTATAAAAGCGCAGGAAGAGTAAGTCAGAACAATCAAAATTTGTATTTTCCACATGATCCATATTTGTATGTGTATTTTCCATACGATCCATCCCAATTAATTTCTGTACTATAGCTTTGTATCAATTGCAAATCTGAGGCTGTTTTCAAGGTTAGTCATATTTAAGCTCATTGTTACAGTTCAGTCAGAAAGTATTGTCATATAACTCATTGATTTGTACACTGGGAACTGTGTGATAGAAAGTAGAAAAAATGTTTCCATCTTAGTTGGTGCTGCCTCATTTAAGCTCTGTGAATCTGTGATCACCCTTCATGTGTTTGCAAGCTGATATATTGGAAAGACTGTGGTGTTAGAGGAATTAAATTAACTTACTGATAGAGTTTGTTGTCTTGCATGTGGATTACTTCATTGGCTGCAAGGCAATGTTGTTCTTCATGCAAGAAAAGATAGTGGTTCCATGGCTGGTAACATCCCTAAGAGATGGAATCTGGGAAGATACATTATTATTAATCAGATAATACCTTGTCAATGTTATATTGTTATAAATGTTATATTGTTTACAACAGCCATCCAGATGAATGAGACACATATCACAGCATTCTCATATATCTTTATCAGGTGTAAAGAGAATGCTAATTATTGTAATTCTAAATATCTGGATAACTCAAACTGGTATGTAGTAATTACCAAATAGTTTTCCAGATTTACAGGCAAATTTCTTTCCAAATCTTACCTTGAGATGTTAGCAATAGAATTTGTTTCTTCTTGCATGGAAAGCATGTGCTAAATATATACTAGGTATGAGACAGCAAGATATAAGCCAATGCAGTGTGTTTCACTATGTCCTGTATGAGATTACTTCCCTGCTATGCCACTGTTGATTAGATCTGTTCTGTGGGCATGATACACTACAGATTGATTTAATAGACAAAAGACACTGTTATTCTTGAAAGTAAGTCCATAAACTAATTTTTCTCCTTAATTGTATTATTCATACTCAAAATGAATCTTGACTCCAATGTTTCCATAGTGACTGACCAATTGATTTCCCCCAACCAGAATAGTTAATCTGTACCCTGCCATGTAGGACTACCACTTTAGTTCCTACCAAACTGATAGAGCTCAAGGCAAGGCAAGGTAATTTGGTGACAGATCACAAACTGAGCCAAAATCTTCATTGTAATTGACTATTAGTTTTCATCTTGTTTAAATTTACTTCTGTATTTATTCACCTGTTTACTTACGTACTATGCACATAAACAAATCCTCTCCCCATGTACCCCACATATGCCATTCTTGGAGCAGCACACTGGCAATAGCAGTTAGAAATACGTGGGCAGCATCATTGGGGGTGGGAGGACATCAACACTTAGGTGTACATTAATGTCAACTGCCAGGAAAACAAGAGATCCAGACAGTTCAAATGGATGTAGATATTTATGGCAAGCTTAAGCTCTGTACAAGAATCTGAACTACCAACAGTCAAGGGAAATTAGCCGGAGATAAAAGTAGAAGGAATTCAAAGTGGTCTGAACTTAAATTTCTTGTGGGCATGAAGGGACTGATGACACATTTCACTCATCCCTCGAGCTCAGCTTGGTCATAGTGATTACCATATTTTCCAATACTAAATTGGAGAAACTCTATAATTATTAAAATCCACCCTCTCCCACCCATGGCTTGTTGAGGTAGGAAAAATGCTATTAGTTTATACTTGTTCCCATTCCTCAAATGCCATTCTTCAGGTCTTCTCCTGCTTCTCCCTAGATTATTGAGAAACAAAGTTCTTGTGAACAATGGAACATCTTCCTTCCTTTGAGTATTCTAGCCCTGATATCCATGGCAAAGGAAAAACAAAATCCAGGGCAAAAGGGATGAAATAAACTCCAGAACCTTTTTTAAAAAAATTGTCTATATTGCTGTTCTGTTACTGTATTATGGGAGGTATAATCTAATATATTTTAAAGATACAAGATGAGACAGATACTCCTAAAGTGTTGCATGGATTAGTTAAATGAGTACATTATTAATCATGAAATGTTTTTCTATTCTAATTCTATTTTACAAAAAAAATGATTTTAGAAAGTAACAATTGAGGAAGTTAAGCCAATTGTTAGATACAAATTTAGATGCGATAATAGGAAATAGATGCCACTCTGAACTTAGTGTAAACTGTGGATTTATAATTGTCATTTTCTATATCAGCATTAATTCAGAAGTGGATCAATTAAAATAGAGTTTAGACGTTGGAGAGTTTTGGCAGATGCCTGGCAACTTTCCTTAGGCTCAAAACTAACTGGGTGACCTTGGGCCAATCACTTTCTCTCAGCCCTAAGAAGGAGACAATGGCAAACCACTTCTGAAAAAAACCTTGCCAAGAAATCTGCGATAAGATTGAATAGAAGGAAAAAGGGGGGGAAAAACTCTTTGAAATGAGGGGAAAATATTTTGCTTCTGTCTTCAAACTTTTTTATATCTTCCAAATGTTACATTTTACACAACGATCAGCTGATAATATGCTGTAAAGTCTAAAAAATTGTCTTGAAGAACATAAAAAATCAAATTAGTTTTTTGGGTTTGCAGATTTTTTTAACTAATATTTTTAAGTAAAAGAAAAGGCCATATTTCATTCTTGGCTTCAATACAAACATGGCAGATGTCCAATGAACCTGACATAAAGTGTAACCTGAATTCATCATTACCTGATTAAATTATTCACCTTCCTTATATAAGTTTTTTTAAAAACTTGTTACATCAGCATTTCCTTCCAAGAACATTTTAAAGAAGAAATGACAGATTTGTTTTGCCTGTCTTGCCCTATTTCTCCAAGTTGATTAACCAATTACTAAACAAGTTTCCTCCTCTTTAAACTTTTAAACTTTCAGTAATTACTGTAGAACAAGTGAAATATAAACAAGTGATCTAATAAATAAGGAAACCCCTTGTATAGATACATCAAACATTCAATATACCAACCCTCATAGCCATTTACCTACTAAAAGTCCTGTTGAAATTCATTGGACTGGCTTAGTGCACTGCAAATCATTAGTCTAACTAGAGGTATTTAAATATGTTCTTAATACTTTTTAAATATTTAAATTTTGATTTAGGCAGCAGGTGCTTGATTTAAATTTCACCTTATCCGTGAAGCTTTTATAGCTAAAGAACAAATTGCTATCTGTCCATTTCCTCCCTAAGAATGTCCTCTAAGATTGTAACAAGTTTCTTGAAAAATCGAAGTATTAGCTGATCATTCATAAGTTATTATAAATTAATTAATTTATAAATGATAAGTATTATTGCTATTACCAGTAATACAGTAAACATCAATTATTTCAGAAATTATTATTTAGTTTAGCATTTTTCAAATTGGGACTGGCATCATCTTGCTACATAACACATAACAGGTGGGTGACTGTAAATTATGCAATTATTATGTAAATTATTCTTCTGTGTGTATTTTCTTTCTCATTACTAAATATCATTTCCCCCCAATGTTCAGGACATTCCCATATATCTAAATAGAACACCTCTTTGCTATTCAATCTCTATGTGATTACTTATTGGTTCACATTAGTTTTAATGAGCTTACTCCTTCAAGCAACCATAATATTCTTCAAGTTTATGCAGGAATCTGAAAAAACGATTCTGAAAATCTTCTTTCATGAATAGAGTAAAGGTGGTTATCGTGCATTTATCAGACATCCAAAGAATTATTTACTAATCAATCAATTAAATAAATAAAATATATACATAAATTGCTTAGCATCAGGCATCCAACCAATTATCCACACAGCTGAGATAAAATATGTATCTTTGCAAGACATAATGTACCAATCCCCCCCTTTAACTCCCCTAAATATCTCAAAATGCAAAACACTTTTTCCCCCTACATCCATTGTGGAGGATTATTAGGATCAGAAAAGATATGCTGGTGGGTTCTATGTGCCACTAGGTTGCACCTGTTCTACCCATGACTTAAAATGTATATATTTAGAAAAATAGATTTGCCTATTTCATAGTCTTTAGCAATGCACTCTACATGGGGCTGACCTTAAAGAGCATCCGGAAGCTCCAGTTGGTGCAAAATGCAGCGGCCCGCACAGTTTACACATGTATCACCTCTCCTGCGGAGCTGCAATGGCTGCCGATTTGCTTCCGGGTGCAATTCAAGGTGCTGGTTGTCACCTTTAGAACCCTGCATGGCTTGGGACCAGGTTATTTGAGGGACTGTCTCTTGCCAGTCACATCTACCTGACCCATCAGAGTGGGGAATGCTGCGGGTCCCATCCCCAAGGGAGATACACCTGGTGGGACCCAGAAGGGTCTTTTCCATGGTGACTACCTCTCTCTGGAACATCATTCCCCCAGAAATTAGAACGCCCCCCCAAGCGCTGAAGACCTGGTTTTGCCAGCGGGCCTGGGAAACCCAGAGCGGAATGGAACCAGAAGTGAAATCTAAAATTTGTTACTACCAGTTCTGTGGGCATGGCTTGGTGGTGGGGTAATGTGACTGGGTGGGCGTGGCCAATTTTTTTTTTTTACTTTTAAAAGCATTTTTTCTACAATCTCTTCGACAAAGAAGTTGTAAAAAAAAGCTTTCAAAAGGCTCTGACGATCCAAGCTAAGTTGCCTGATCGGCAGAGACATT
Source organism: Ptyas mucosa (assembly GCA_012654045.1). Taxonomy (NCBI): domain Eukaryota; kingdom Metazoa; phylum Chordata; class Lepidosauria; order Squamata; family Colubridae; genus Ptyas; species Ptyas mucosa. The sequence continues at coordinate 2,861,598 of WNWU01000018.1, forward strand.
TTTCTTTTAAATGCCTCTGACGATCAGGCAACTCAGCTTGGATTGTCAGAGACATTTAAAAGAAAAAAAGGATTTTTTTTCTTTTAAAAGCCTTTGATGATCCCAGCTGAGCCGCGTGATCATCAGAGGCTTTTTTTTTTACTTTTAAAAGCATTTTTTCGGCCGAAGAGGTTGTAGAAAAAATGCTTTTAAAAGAAAAAAAAAGCTTCTGATGATTGTGAGGCTCAGCTGGGCATGGGTGTGGGGGCAGGGATTTTTGCTACCGGTTCTCCGAACCACCCGCCTCCATCGCAACCGGATCAGGCGATCCGATCCGAACCAGGAGCATTTCACCCCTGGATGGAACCTATTAAATGGCTCATGTGATGGGCTCTCGCTGGGGTGGTAGGTGAGATGTGATTTTATTACATTAATTTATTTGACTTTTTATTAGTTTTACTGTTTTTTAAATGTGGTATTTTTATATTCTGTAAGCCGACTTGAGTCACCATGGGAAAATAGGCAGCAATATAAATTAAACATGCCTTGTTAGGGTGACTCGCTCCCTCCTACATCAGGGAGCGCGGGAGGACCCCTTGCAAGGGCAGGCTGAGGATTTTGCACAGTATCTGCACGATAAAATCGCTCAGATTCGGGAAGGCTTGGACTCTGACTGGGTAGATCCCGGCGGGATGACTGAGGCTGGTCTTGAGAATGTTATCTGGGACGAGTTCAACCCTGTGACTCCTGAGGACGTGGACAGGATCCTGGGGAGGTTAAACGCAACCACATGTTTATTGGACCCGTGTCCCTCCTAGCTGGTACTGGCCACCCGGGAGGTAACACGAGGCTGGCTCCAGAGGATTATAAATGCTTCTTTGAGAGAGGGTTTCTTGCCTCCCGCCTTGAAAGAGGCGGTGGTGAGGCCCCTCCTCAAGAAGCCTTCTCTGGACCTGGCTGTTTTGGCAAACTACTGTCCGGTCTCCAACCTTCGCTTTATTGCGAAGGTTGTCGAGAGTGTGGTTGCACGCCAGCTCCCACAGTACCTGGATGAAACCGTCTATCTAGATCCATGCCAGTCCGGCTTCAGGCCTGGGTACAGCACGGAGACGGCATTGGTCGCATTGGTGGATGATCTCTGGAGGGCCTGGGACAGGGGTTGTTCCTCTGTTCTGGTCCTGTTAGATCTCTCAGCGGCTTTTGATACCATCGACTATGGTACCATGCTGCGCCAGTTGGGGGGATTGGGGGTGGGAGGCACCGTGCTGCAGTGGTTCTCCTCCTATCTCTCTGATCGGTCACAGTCTGTGTTGGCAGGGGGGCAGAGGTCGACCTCGAGGCGCCTTGCTTGCGGGGTGCTGCAAGGGTCGGTCCTCTCGCTGCTCCTGTTCTACATTTATGTGAAGCCGCTGGGTGAGATCATCCGTGGTTTTGGGGTGCGATGTCATCTGTACGCTGATGATACTCAGCTGTACATTTCCACCCCAGACCACCCCAATGATGCCCTCAAAGTGATGTCCCAGTGTCTGGAGGCCGTGCGGGTCTGGATGGGGAGGAACAGGCTTCGACTCAACCTTTCCAAGACCGAGTGGCTGTGGATACCGGCGTCCCGATATAGCCAGCTGGTGCCATCGCTGGCTATTGGGGGCAAGTTATTGGCCCCTACAGAGGGAGCTCGCAACTTGGGCGTCCTCCTGGACACATGGCTGTCTTTAGAAGAGCACATGACAGCCGTGGCCAGGAGGGCTTTTTATCAGGTTCGCCTGATACGCCAGTTGCGCCCCTTTCTGGATCGGGACTCCTTATGCACGGTCACTCATGCCCTCATTACATCTCGCCTGGACTACTGCAACGCTCTCTACATGGGGCTCCCCTTGAGGAGCACCCGGAGGCTCCAACTGGTTCAGAATGCGGCCTCGCGGGTGATTATGGGAGCGACGGGGCGCTCCCATGTAACGCCTATCCTGCGCGAGCTGCATTGGCTCCCATTGGTCTTCCGGGTGCGCTTTAAGGTATTGGTTCTCACCTTTGAAGTGCTCCATGGCTTAGGGCCAGGGTACTTACGAGACCGCCTGCTGCTACCGATAACCTCCCACCGGCCAATACGCTCTCACAGAGAGGGCCTCCTCAGGGTGCCGTCAGTCAAGCAATGTCGGCTGGCAGCCCCCAGGGGGAGAGCCTTCTCTGTGGGGGCTCCCGCCCTATGGAATGAGCTACCTCCTGGAATAAGACTGATCCCGGACCTTCGTACCTTCCGCAAAGCCTTGAAGACTTACTTATTCCAGCAAGCCGGCCTAGCTTAAATGGTTTTAATTTGGGATTTTGAATTTTATAGACTTTGGGTTTTAAATTGGGAGGCCGATCGATTTAATATCTTTTAATTTATCTTAATTTTTGTATTGTATGTATTTTAATTCTGGCTGTCCACCGCCCTGAGTCCCTTCTGGGAGAAGGGCGGGATACAAATTAAATTATTATTATTATTATTATTATTATTATTATTATTATTATTATATATAAATAAATAAATCTATCTATCTATCTCTCTATCTCTCTCTCTCTCTCTCTCTCTCTCTCTCTCTCTCGGTTTTTCAGCAATTTTTCAGGAAGCAGCATTAGTCAAAGTAGAATCTAAACTAAGGTTGGAATCAGATTTGCCCCACAATGAAGAGAAAGAGGACATGGACAAAGTGGCAGTTTTTATCCCTGGTTTCTTTGGTGTTTTGAAGTTGTTATCCCTCAGTCTCTTTCCTTCACTGCTGGCAAAATGCCACTTTGTGGTAGCCTGAAGTCTGCATTAGAATTACGTATGTTTGCTGCTTTGAGTTACTTGTAAAACTAATAAAGTCAGGATATTAAATAAATAAATATTTACATAATATTCATGTAGAAAATGTATCCTAAAAATGGACATTTATAGATATTCAGGTAGTTCTCGACTAACATCCACAATTGAGCTCCAAATTTCTATTGTTAAGTGAGACAGTTGTTAGGTCAGTTTTGCTCCATTTTAAGGCCTTTCTTGCCACAGTTATTAAGGGAATCATTGCTGTTAAGTTAGTAACACGGTTGTAAAGTGAACCTGATTTCCCCATTGACTTTGCTTGTCAGGAAGTTGTGAAAGATGATCACATGACCCCAGGGACACTGCAACCATCATAAATATGAACCAGTTGCCAAGCGTCTGAATTTTGATCACGTAACCATGGGGATGCGGCCATGGTAGTAAGCAGAGGTGGGCTGCTGGGGGTTTGCAGGGGTTCGAGAGAACCTCTAGCTAAGATTCTGTACAGTTCGGAGAACCCCAAATCCCACTTCTAGTTGGCCCCAACCACCTGCCCACGCCCCTTCCAGGAGTCTCCACGCAGCCAATTTTGGATGCAGGCAAGTACACAGAGGCTCGGGGAGGGGAGAAAACAGGCTTACTGGAAGTTCAGGAAGGCTGGAAATGGGCCTGTTTCCAGCCTCCAGAGGACCTCCGGAGTCTGGGGTGGCCGTTTTCACCCTCCTAGAGGCTTGAGGAAAGTCTCTGGAGCCCAGAGAGGGCAAAAGCGCCCCTCCCCCCATTGTCCAGGAGGCCGACTAGGCCACGCCCACCATGGCCATGCCCACCCAGCAACCTGGCAGAGAACCCCTTGCTAAATTTTTTGAAGCCCACCCTGGTAGTAAGTGTGAATATTGATCATAGGTCACTTTTTCAGTGCCATTGTACCTGAATGCTCACTAAACAAATGGTTGTAAGTCGAGGACAACCTGTATCTTGAAGTTTCCTCTGAGAGTGGGTAGAATCTAAAAGAAACATCTGGATGGGTTACCTTAGACCAGCATTTTGACACCTTGGCAACAAGGAAAGCTGCTAGTTGAGGAATTCTGGACATTGAAATCCACCTATCTTAAAGTTGCCTAGGTGGAGAAAAGATGCCCTAGACAGACTATGAGCTTCAGCTCTTCAAATTGAGGATCAGATAGAGTTAAGGGGTGGACATGCAGAAGGAAACAAAAACTTTGAAAAGACACAGATGACCATAATTCCCAGGCAGAAGTGGCCACACTGCCTTTCACATCCAGAAGAGAAATAGAGAATTGAATCTTATTTTAGCTAGACATGGGACAATATTTTCCACCTTACCTGAATATTATTCCTGTCATACACACTCACTGCTACTTTCTTCCTCTCCGTATCTGCTGCTCAAGTGCCAATTTCTCACTGCCTAGTGGCATGAATGGTTATACTTTTGAGCTTTTTTAGAGGCCCCTGGTTATTTCTGAGCTGATCAAATAAGAGTCTCATGGGACACTTTGCGGTTGGTAGATAAGGATAGCCTTTCCACACATATTGAATCAGTTGCTATTGTAATTGCACAATGGGATTCTAATTTACCCACTGTACAATTTGTAGGAATTTCCTGTTAATAATTTTCATATAGTGATGGAACAATCTGCATGTAAATGGTGACATCTCCCTCACTGGAGGTTTTCAGATGGGTCTGGATGGCCAGCTTTTGGAGATTGTCAGTGGATTCCTGCACTGAGTGCCCAGTTGTGCTGTCCTATAGAATCCTTTCCATTTCATACATTCTGTAATTCTGTGAATTGCACTCAAATATTTGGGGATATTTTCCTTCAATAACTATGCATTTCTTTGTTTATATAAGGGTGAAGTGCTTAATTATTTGCCTAGCCCTTATCTTAGTGTTGCAAATCACCAAATCTACACTTTGCCCTTACACATTTTTTTCATTAATTTTAATACTATTAATTCTAGCGATATTAACTTGAATGGGTATCAGTCAAAAGATAAAATATGGCTTGAACAGGTTTTATTTTCATACTCTTCCTGTTTGGGGGCATACCTTTCTCATGTCATTTGTTAGTACAGAAAGTATAAGATATTGATGCAATCTACCCATGATCCAGCATCTTCTCACTAATTAAATGTAAGCACTGCTTCATTTTTTTGATTTTATCACACATCTAACTAATGTGGCACTAAGGCTTTCAACATTGTTATCAAAGCTCTCTTTTTTTTCACATATACATTATTCATAGTAGCTGACTTCATTACTGGAGCCTTTGTAGTGAAAGAAATTTCTTTACATTCTAATATGGATAACTTCCTTATCTATTTTACCAACTTCTTTTTATCACAGAAAGTATTGATAGCCAAGATAGATCAAGGAGAATTAATGAGCTGCCTAGTAAACTGAGCTGTTCTGGAGCCTAAAATAACATAATGTTCCAAGTGGCTTATGATAAGGGAGGTATCAGCATATACTGTAGTCTAGAAGCATATCCTCCTTCAAATACTGGCTGACTTTGTCAGTTAGATATAAAATAGGAGAGGATAGTATCCTTCCTTCCTTCCTTCCTTCCTTCCTTCCTTCCTTCCTTCCTTCCTTCCTTCCTTC
>WNWU01000018.1:2866994-2896828 GCA_012654045.1 Ptyas mucosa
TTCCTTCCTTCCTTCCTTCCTTCCTTCCTTCCTTCCTTCCTTCCTTCTTCCCTTCTTCCCTTCCTTCCTTCCTCCCTTCCTCCCTCCCACCCTTCTTTTCTCCCTTCCTTCTTCCCTTCCTTCCTTCCTTCCTTCCTCCCTCCTACCCTCCCTCCCTCCCCCTTCCTTCTTCGCTCCCTCCCTTCCTTCTTCCCTTCCTTCCTCCCTCCCTTCCTCCCTCCCTTCTCTCCTTCCTTCCTTCCTTCCTTCCTTCCTTCTTCCCTTCCTTCCTTCCTCCCTCCCTCCCTTCTTTCTCTCCTTCCTTCCTTCCTCCCTCCCTCCCTCCCTTAATTATTCTGCTGTCCTTATATAAACTTGGCTACTTCAGAAAAGAAAATGAAAGTGTCTTACCATCAATACACATGTACACACACCCATGTACCCACATTTATAAAATAATTGTGGGTCAGAGGGAAATGATCTACCTTTCTCATTTTCTAAAAGTCAGCACCCTTTAGGATTGCTTTTACATTGGTCTGAATAGTAGCTTTGCCATTTATATTGGAAAAGATCTATCTATATGGTCATTAATAGTCAACAATGACTTTATGGCCTATAATGAGAGGAAAGCTTATCATTATCATTATCATTATCATTTCTTTTGGCACTTTTATTTTTATTTTGTTTCCTTAAGCTTACCTCTGGTTGTATTATTTTAAAGCTGTATGTTTAGTAACATTGCTAGAAAGCTCACAAAGGCACTTTTAAACATTCTTGTATTATGTGGGTTAAGTATAGAAACTTCTGGCTGACATGAATCTTACTTCAGGGCACTGTCTGCACGAAGCAATAATTTTCATTTTAAAACATCACACTATATTTTATGTTGCTGAGTTTTTTGTTGCCAAAGTATTAAAAAAAATGCAAATTATGCCCTTGCACTTCAGTTACACATAGTTTGTTATTCTTTCAGTCAGTTAGATATAAGCTTGTAAATGAGAAAACTATATTGCCTGAAAACTAAATAAGTACTTTAAATAAGTTTTCGAAAGAACAATTAGAAAGTATTATAAACTGTACTGTCATTCTTGTTTCCTGAATTAAAAAGCCTTAGCTGCCAGGTTGTTATGTTATTATTCCTTACAGAACATTTTTCCAACTCCCAGAAAAACTAGGCAGATTCCAATTTCTATCATTAATAGTTTTCCCCTCAAATAATATAGTATATTTGATTAAAAATATTCTCTCTCAGATCCCATTGTTTTTGCTTTTGAAAGTATAAAGGGAAAATGCCAAGCCATAAAAGCTCTATAAAACTCTATACTGTATGTATCTGGCTGAACTAGGAATCTACAAACATTTTTAATAAAAGAAAAGAAAAGAAAAATAATACAAGGAACCTTTGATTTTTAGTGTACTTGAAATGTGAACTATAATTAAAATTGATATAATAGTAAAGGGTGCTTAAACAGCACATTTTTAGTACAAGTTTTCTTTTTTCATTTATAGAACATCAAGAAAAAAAAAACATCCAAGAGGACTTTCAAGGACACTTGTCCTTACTGAACTAAGCATGGACTTCTGTCATTTCCCATGCAATAATTTACTATAGAGCTATATAGCTCTATATAGCTATATTACAGTTATAGAAACTATAGTCTATTGATTCATGAATGAATCTATTGATTCATTCTTTAAGAAGCTATTGAAAAATACAATGAGAAGCCACCCCCACCAAGATCTAAAGCACTTCGTCCACTTTTCATTTGAAAAGTAATCCTTGACTTACAACAGTTCATTTAGTGCCTGTTCGAAGTTACAACAGCACTGAAAAAAGGGACTTAGGACCATTTTTCACAGCTACAATCTTTGTAGCATCTCTAGGATCATGTAATCAAAATTCAGATGCTTGGCAACTGGTTCATATTTATGACCCAAGGTCACGTGATCATCTTTTGTGACCGTCTGACTAGGAAAGTCAACGGGGAAGTAAGTTTCACTTAACAACCAGGTGATTAATTTATCAACTGCAATGATTCACTTAACAACTGAGGCAAGAAAAGTCGTAAAATGGAACAAAACTCACTTAAGAAATGTCTCACTTAAACAACAGAAACAGGCAGAGAGCGTATTTGATGATGTCCAGGCAAGTGGGCGGAGCCTCCCGCCACTACCAGTTTGCCCGAACTAGGACAAACCGGTAGCAACCCGCCACTGGTATGGTGCTCATCACCGTTTCATAGCCAAGGGACCAGCATGGCTCTCACCTTCCTACCAAAGTGATACCTATTTATCTACTTGCATTTGCATGTGTTTTAACTGCTAGGTTGGGAGAAACTGGAGCAAGTAAAGAGCTCTCAACCTGTTGCACAGCTGTCAATTTTCTTGACAGTTTTCTTTAACCACTGAGCATCGTGCCCCATGGGTTTAAGATATAGAAAGGGGTATTTTAGGGTTAACATCATTAAAAAAACCCTCTCTTTTTAATGGTAGGTCTGTGGTGAGTTCAGTTATCCTATGGTAGATTATGATAAACCAGACTAGAAAGCCATTGTCTGGGATGTTCTAATTTAGATTCCAATATTGAATAGTGATTTGGGCTTAATAGCCTAAATGGCTTCTTCAGATGTTGCCATTTCTGTCAGGTTTTGTTTTTAACTAATTGTGTGCATGGATTAACAGTCATCATGATTATAGTAGAGCTGGAGATGATGATAATAGGTATACATATAAATATCACATCTAATCCTCACTATAAAAATCAAAGCAACACGTTTCAACTTAAATTTACTTTAGGCAGACATCAAAAACAGTACTTTCTCTGCCAAAGGAGTGCCTGCTCATCTGTCTGTCTGTCTGTCTATCAAAGCAAAAAAAGGGCAGACTGCATTGCTAGGTTGGTACAAGTATTCTGTCATTTGTTTCTAAAATAAAGACATTACTGTACATTTTAAATCAGTGTTGCTATATTTAATAAATACACAGTGTTATCTATTAGATTTATTGCAATTAAATTTTATGTAGGTGTACTTAAGAGTACATTTTTTTTTATTTCTAGTGTTTGATAGAATTGCTGTAATATATATGTAAACAGTTTCTTTCAAAATAGGAGATCAAGGCATCCATAGGACTATATAGTTCAGTCTAAACTTTTGATGCCACCAATGCACATTTTTTTAATTGTGCTCTATCAGTAGATACTGAATTCCCCCTTAATGCATTGTTTTCACTCTAGTTCATCATTTATATGTTATAACAGACAGACATAGTGTTGCGCCTAGTATTACCCCTCGTTAAGTTAGCGGTTGTGGAGAATTTGAATCTGTACAATCCTGCAACCTGCTAATGTGATATTTAATGAGGAGACATCAGTCTGGAGAAAGGTAGTCAATATAAATCAGTGTTTACAAAGTGTGATTAACTCTGAAATATTTCATCAATGCTCTGGTCCCAGGCATACTCTATGCTAATTACTAGAATCTGTGCATGTTTCAGGGGACGTCTTGAGGCTCAGAGTGCAGCAAACATGGAGCAGCAAAATTGCAATTATGCCTGGGCTGTCTCTGATGGCAATTTATGCATTTGGTGTGATGACCTCCCACTTCCCAAGAGAGCAATAAAGAGAATGCATTTTCATTAAGATACTAATGCACTTAATCACAAGGGGAAAGGGTTAGAAAGTAACAAAATACTTCTAAAGCAAGATGGAGAAACACTGTTGGGGAAAAGCATTTTTATTCTTTCCATGAAGTACTACTACCACAGATTGCTTCTGCTAAATGTAACTGTGAATGTCCAAGGCAGTAAGAACACATATATTAGTCAAACAATTAAATTAATCTTAAAAAACACTATTCCTCTGTTTGAATTAGCATATGATATTGAAACAGAACACAAGAAAACCTCTCTTAAAGCAGACTGAAGCTCTAGCAAGTGTAGAATTTTCTTCCTACTTCATAAAGTCAGATGCTTCCAGGAATTCCTTAAACAGAATGTAATATAAAGAAAAGGTTCATGGTTTTTGGTCCCAGGAGATGATATTCAGATGTATTCTGCCTCTTAAACCCAATTCTCCCTTCTCAACAAAATGTATCTTAATAAAAAGACATTGATAACTCTCTTCTTCCTGAATGCATCTCGGCCTTTTTAAACATATTAAGCAATTATCACCATTTTATTTGATGGCAGTGAATTCCATAAGTTGAATGAAATTCTTCCAGCATTTGATTGTGAAGTCTAGAAATAGGAGAAAATTTTTCGCTCTCTACCTTTGATGATTTTATATTTGCTTTGTACTATCCAGCCCAGTATGTCATTTTATAAGTCTCTGAAGTTTTAGTGAATTTCTTTTTAAGAATTCCACCATGAATTCTGGCTGAAGCAAATTTTGGTGCTATATTCACATCAAAACCTTGGGGAATAAAAGGTTGCAGACGCATAGAATAGCAAAGTGCTTAAAATATTTAGGTAGAACAACTCTGCACTTACTATTTTGCGGAAAAAATATGCTAAGCAATACCCCACTTAAACTTTTAAACTGTGTCAAGATATGTGGTTTTAATATTCTGCTTTTGTAGTTTTCTTTAGAATAAGATACTGTTTGCAAAAACAAAAGAAAGTCTATAAAAAAATTAAGCCCATACTTATTTAGATTGAAAGATAATTGTGTGAAAACCATATTTGGGGATTATTTACTTTATTCTGTGTTGTGGGCATAATTATTTATTAATGAAGGCAGGAATATTATCTGCCGGGATAGACCTGTTTGTATGTATAGTGTTATGAATGGGGGAGGGAGGGAGGGGAATGAATGGTTTTTGTTTTTATGTATAATCAATGTTTTTGTCTTATGTTGGTTGTAACTTGGAAAAATTAATAAAATTTATTTTAAAAAGAAATTAAGCCCAGCTACTAACATTTTCAATTGTACTTCTTCTAGCTGATTAACAAAATTATAGCTGATTTTTCTTAATGGGCTTTTCTTTTTATGTGCTTTAAATATTTTAGGAAACATAGAATATAGCTGCCCAGCAACAAATGAATGTGAAATCACAAAGCGCAGACGCAAATCCTGTCAAGCTTGTCGTTTTATGAAGTGTCTAAAAGTTGGCATGCTGAAAGAAGGTAAAGCTGATAAACTCCCTTTATAGAATTGTTCATAAACACTGATAGAACTATAATTTAATCTGAGAAATGCAATGTATCATTTTCAGATGTTATGATTGTTTTCAAAAATAAAACAATATAATTGCTCCATAGAGATGGAGATAAATTTCTTCAGTTTTATGCAAGCAAACTATTTTTTCTGACACATCAGCTGAACATTATTTTTTTTATATTTATACATTTTCAAATGCTGTTATCTAATAAAAATACCTATAAAATGAACATCTGAGGAAAAATGCTTCATACAATGTACATAATGTTCTTAAAAACTCAGGCAGTTACAGTAGTCATCTATGACTGCTTAAGTTAACAAATCAGAACATCAGGTAGATAATTTGTTGTTGTTCATTCGCTGAGTTTTGCCTGACTCTTTGTGACCCATGGTAAAGCAGGCCTCCCTGTCCTTTGATGTCTCCCAGAGTCTGCTCAAATTCATGTTCATTGTGTCAATTATACTATCTAACCATCTCATCCTCTGTCCCCCTCACCTTCTTCTTGTGCCTTCAATCTTTTCCAATATACAGCCAGTTCGTATTCCTTTCCGTATTTTAAACCAATGAATTGTTCCATGTCTAGTTCTAACTGTTGCTTCTTGACCCGTATATAGGTCTCTCAGGAGACAGGTAAGGTGGTCTGGTACTCCCATTTTTTAAGAACTTGCTACAGTTTATTGTGATCTACAGTACACAATCAAAGGCTTTAGTCAATGAAGCAGAAATAGATGTTTTTCTGGATTCCCTTGCTTTCTCCATAATCCAGTGAATACTGGCAATTTAATCTCTGGTTCCTCTGCCTCTTCAAAACCCAGCTTGTTATAACTATTAAGAATTTAATACACAATTCCTATAATTTTAAGACATATTTTGATTGTGTAATATACAAAAATATTGAACAAGTAGACACTAATTTTTGTGTTCTTTTGGGTAGTATGATATGATCTACACATCTCCTACAGCAGTTGGTCAACCTGAGGTTTTGAAATCTAAAGTTGTTTGTAATGCATCTATCTTCCTGCAGCAGCATTATGCATTACAATCAACCTCTTAGATAGGGACCCATTTTTTTCAGACATTATTTTCATCACTTGCTTTTTTGTCATACTAGACAAAAGAATGTCTAGAATGTCATACTAGAATGCCATACTAGAGTGCCACTAGAATGCCATTATTTCAGTTCATCTTCCATTCGATTGTAACTTAGTATTGATTACTGATCAACCAGCTCAACAATCCTTAATCTAGAAAAAAAAGCAAACTTTTGTATTGGTGAAAGCAAGAAAAATTAGAACTACAGATTTTAACTATTTGGTCATTTAGAGGTTTGTTTAGAAATGCCTTTGAATTGAGTAGTTGTTACTGCTGGATGTAGCTATAGAATAGCAGTTTAGATTTATAAAAAATCCAGAATACTGGAGATTTAGGTTGTATTCCTCAAGAAGAATACAATTTTATATGTTCATGTATGCCTGGTTCAGGCAAATATGTCACAAATTTCCAGTCCTATTCAGAGAAATCCATATAGAGATACCCCAAAAGGCCATGATGTAGATTAAGCATCTACTGTATCTAAAATGCAGTTTGCATTGAAAATAAGGTTTGATTTTTCCATTCAGAAACTGAAGTTCACATTTTCTTTTCCTCAGAAACCAATTTCCCTATGACTGTTGTTCACAAGTCAGCGTGTAGAGTCATTGCTTAGTTGGGTGACCTTACAAATCTATATAATAAACAAACATGGACTAACCGAGCAATAGCAGAAAAATTAGGCCTATCACACCCTTTCAGACATACTCTTATTGGATTATACTTACTTAGAATAAACCTCATTTTCTGTATGGTTGCTTTGGCAGGCATGATGGTCCTGTGAGCCAAATCCTGCTGCCTTTAGTTTTATGCTGGATAAATTCCTTTCTAATTCAGTGGGGACTCTACCTTATTAAGAGATTCAGGATTTGGCTTTTTTTATTCAGATCTGGACAGGGCTTCATCCATATGGAAACCCTAATTTGTTTCATGTTATGAAACTATAATACAAAAACCTTTAATGGAAGCTTAACATGAAGTCAAAGATGAACAACATCCTGAATATGAGTCTTTTTCAGTCAGTTGTTACTGCTAAATCTATTTGTCCAGCTGAAGGAAAAAGGCATTGTGCAGATTGAGTCATAGTGCCATTTTTTCCCTTCATGTAATAGGTTTTTGTTTTTTTCCTGTCATCTCAGTAACCAAGATTTGTGAAAGTGATCAACGTTGATCTTTTCCTCAAGCTATTTATGTCACTGTTTCTCTTTTGTTTTGTAAATAGAAGGCTTTTTGTCCTCTATCTTCAAGATAAGTATTCTCGTAGAAAATTCATCCCCAAACTAGGGATTAGGGATCTCCCATCATCAAACAACAAAGCGACATTTCACAGTTGAAAATATAAGTGCAAAACCATGCCTTTCGTTTTCCCCAGCATGGCTAATGACAGCTTCAAATAGCAATTTAAGCTAGGGAAATATTGAAGGTTAAACACTCACTGTTTAATCTCTTTCATCTTTGGAAAACAAAATGAAATTTAAAAATGAAGTTACAATAAGATAGCTGTGGCAAAAAGTATCCCCTATGTTCCTTGAGGGAACTTTACTTCCCTTCTTTATGTAGATGCTGTCACCTGATAGAATATGCTTCTGCAGATATCAATTTTTAGGCCGATGGAGGTTCCCGAAACAAATAATTCTTGTTTCATTTCATTTTAGTCTTTATTTCATTTTAAAGTATGATATCTCAGATATGTATAATAGGTTCCATGTAGAGGGTTCAGCAGGGTTCAGCGGTTCTAATTGTCTAGTCTTGAAATGCATGAAATTTGAGGACATTTCTGCCTTAAAGAATATGTGACATCTGCAGGAATTGACCTTTATTTGACTTACTTTGTTTGTTAAATGGTTGATTTCCAAATATTACCATGATTTTTTTTTCTTAACTGAGCTTCAGGGAGACAATTGTTTGATCCAATTTCCAGAGAAGTGGAAGAAACTCATTATAATATGAATCAATGTGCAACTTAATTACTCAAAGAAATAGTTTTACATTTGAGTTGATGCTCATTAACAATGCTAGAAATTCCTTCAAAAAGTTAGTTATTGAGAATATCTGCCCTATCATCAGAGATAGAATAGAATAGAATAACAGAGTTGGAAGGGACCTTGGAGGTCTTCTAGTCCAACCCCCTGCTTAGGCAGGAAACCCTACACCACTTCAGACAAATGATTATCCAATATCTTCTTAAAAACTTCCAGTGTTGGAGCATTTCTTAATATCTTTTATGTTTCACAGATTTGACCCAAACAACATATTAAGAACCAGTTTCAGGGGCTAACAGGAGATGTCACCCTTAATCTTTATTCAATCTTACTCAGTTAATTAGATGTTTTAATATTTGTGAAATAAAGGGAGTCATTAAATTATATTTAAGAAGCAAATACTGTACAATGAAAGTTTGTACTTAAAAAAAAGGAAAATATGCTGCTTATTTTGCTACTTTGGGGTGCTTCCAAATACAGTAGAAGGGAGAATCAAGCATATTTATTCTTGCTATAACCTTTTTGAGGTATATTGTAAAATAGGATTGAGTACCTCAGATTTGTTTTAAATGTATACTTTAAAAAAAATTATTCCCATGCAGCATGCCAGAGGAGACCATTTATTCAAATGTAAATCTGTTCAATTAAATTACCAGTCTATAATAAAATTTACTGTTGCAACCTTCATGTTGGCTACAGCAGTTGCTACATGCTGATGGCACAGTATGAATAAAAAATGACAGCCTAAATCTATTTACTTAAAAAAAAATGGATGCAAGACTTGAATTACTCTAGCTTTCATTAAAAAAATAGTATCTCCTTCATGGAAAATAGATAAGCATATTGGACAATATGGTACTTATGCAAACATTTTTATTAATACAGAAATTAGTGTGAACAAGGCAGAAGCCTTGCTAAATCCAAACAAGTACAGCAACAATCTGTTTTCAGTGTCCAGGCAGATGCTGCTGTAAAATGCCAGATTTTGACCTTTCCATGGCAGATGTCTAAGTTCCCAAAGTTCTCTGCCAGTACTATATAGACAACAGACAGGAAGACTTTGCATATATCTAAAATATTGCTGTTCTATGTTCCAGCCTGTTATGCTGTTTTTGAGGATATTTGTCATTGCATTACTATTATGCTCAACAAAAATCCCTGCAATGTTTTAAAAAAGTTGACGGATTTTTGAAAGATATTAAAGTCTTACATAAACATGCTGAAACCTCAGTCTGTGAGCATAGGTGTTTTGACCTGAGCTATTACCAAAAGTGTGCAATTATAATCAAGGGTCAGAAAATTAATTTCTGAATGTTTAGATGTATACATCCATAGCACAGTAGTATTTGCTGCTGTATATATAAAATTCCCTGCTTAGCAATTTCATGATTTCATGGTTACTGAATATGTTGTCACCAGTGATCTTTTCTATTTCTTACAAGTTTGAGTTGGTTGGTTGTGCATTTCTTAACATTTTAGGCTTCTCTTGGATCTTATACTATCTTGGTGGTGTGGGAAGAAATACCATTTGTTTTTCATCAACCATCTAAAGTTGGTTGTGGAATTCTGGGAGTTGAAATCCATACATCTTAAAGTTGCCAAGGTTAAAAAACGCTGATCTAAAATGTCCCCAAGAATGGTTGTCTTAGGGTCTCACAGAAAATATTTTGTCAAAATGAGTGCCCCAAAGTTCCTTATTAGAAAGCTTACCAATGTTGCTATGACTCTCACAACATGAGAACATAAAAATGAAAGAGAAAAGGTTAGTAAATGCAAAAAAAGAAAAGGAAAATAGCATTGAAACAATATATTGTGAGTCATGTGTTGATAACCAAAAGAGTAAGTAAAGGGTAGTCATTTTATATGATTTACTGTTTTGGCTTCCATAGTCCAAAATACATTTCCTTATTGATGGAACCCTCAAGTGTTTGTGTATTTGGTAGATGAATACAACAGCCTTCCACCAACTGTTTCTAAGACCAACAACATCAAACAAAGTGATGTAGACATACATGCATACATGCATAAATAAGCAAGATCAGCAATTAAAAATAGCCAGCATGAATGGGCCTTTTGCCATTCTGCCTTACCCCACCTCAGATGGCAGAAGCATCTGGTGAAGAACCCCTCTTTCTGAGCTTAATATACAGGCAAGTTGAGGTGCGCACCAGGAGTCCAAGCCCAAGCCAAATATAGTTTAGAATTGGGGGATGAGGGGAGTTGTTCCATGGCCCTTAGCCTCTTTCAGCAGAGGGAGAAAAACATTGAACATAGGCAGAGGGAGCACACATACTGTTGTTTTGTAAGTAACACATGCAGAGGGAGCACAAACTGCAAAACGTTGTAAGTTTTTTCTGCTCAAACCTCTGCCTTTGTCCAACATGAACTGCCTTGTTTCACATGCCATGGTTCCTCAGAATGAAAGAATGCCACATCCCATATCGGGTTTGCTAGATCTGTCTTTTTAATCCTGCTTTAACTATAGACTAATCATTTACACTTTTTTCTGCTGCCAAGATACTTCATGTGTATTAGCATTGCAGCATCTATGATTGCTATCTTTAATTACTTATGCTCTGCTGTCATTTGAAATTCTTGAGAACTCTCTTAGTGGCTAGTCAGGCTCATTTGTTAACTGAAGAACTGATGCATGTTCACTAATTGGATGGTATACCATAAGTTCATTTGATAATCAATCAGCATGGAGACAGGAGAGAAATAGCTCTGTTTTTGTTTATTCCTCACCATTCCTTCAAGAGCTCTGCTGCTGATTAAAACACACAGGATAATAATATGCAGGCATTGTCATTCCATTCTAAATGGAATACAAGATTTTCTAAATATGGGCAGTACAATCAATTTAACCAGGAATACTGCTTTGTTGCCAGTTTTTCTTACTAAGGTTAACAAAAAAGCTGGTCTGATGTATTTGTCTCAGATCACAGAAAGCAGCTACCACTTAAAATGCTACAGAGAGTGGCAAATAAAAGAGATATATTTATATTTGTGTGTTAAGTGTAGGAAAACAAGGATAGAAAGTGCTTCCCCAGACATTTAAAATCATATGTAGAATGACCAAATGATCATGTGGAACACAGGGGTTTTCTGATTGGTAATTCCTGACAAACATTTTATGCATGCTCCAGTGTAATTAGCTGTAGAAATCATATGCAATTAAATCCAGTAGCCTTCTCCTGGTTACTAGCAACACTGAGGAAGAGTGGAACAAAGCATGCAGTGATTGTGTGATTTCATCTCTGCCAGGGGTGGCCAACCTTCTTCTTTGCAAAGAACTTGTGTATAACAGCTTTCAATGGCAGATTTATTTCATGGACTAATGACATTACATCTCTAAGTAGAAAAAAAAAGTTGTTGTGCAAAGAAGAGTAACTTGCTGTGGCCTTCAAAACTGGAGAGGAAGAGAAAGCACAAGCTTTTAATAATATCCAAGAAAAAGTATTTCCAATACTTTTAAGGTGAAAAGAAGAAATTCACTTCAGCTGATATTTTTTATATTGTCTCCCTATAATAAAACATTTATGTAGCATTTTTGAAATAATAAGCAGCAGTGCACTTTTAATTTGAAGGGATTCTTAGTTTCCAGTAGCTGTAAAGGTATCTTTACAGCTACTGGATGTATAATGACTAGGTTTAACTTACACTTAGTTTGATTTGTGTTTCGCTTGTAATAACAGAAATTAATAATCTAGTTTATCTTGTCCTGTGAACTGGGAAACACCAATTTAGACAATCTAAGCCCTATTTGGTGTCCCTAAGTGACTTATGTTCTGATACAAATCTTGTGGTTTGGAAGAAAAGGATGGCAGTGTGGTAGAATAACAGATGCAAACTGCTGATGTATTGCAAGAATTATTTAACATATATTTTAAAAAGAAGTGTCTGATTAAGGAGCTTTGTTTCAAATTAACCTGTAGAGAAGACAATGTATTAATTTGGGGAAGATGTTTCTCTAATGTATTTCTCCTTTGTGATTATTCCATACATTGTGTATTTATTTTTCTCCTTTAATTTAGAAGATGTAAGCTTCTATGGTTCAAAAGTCTTTTTTGCACTACGTAACTGTTAGAAGTCCATCATTTTTAATTAACAAAAATATAGTGGCCCCTCTTTGATTTAATGAATATCCCCATTTGTTATATATTCAGTTCCCGGGCTAAAAAGAAAATTAGCATTTTTGTCTTACTCAGGAAATATTATTCCTTAAAATATATTCACTAGAGTTAGCTCAGAGGGAGGTAAATGAGTGAACTTTTGCCCATGTACCAGAAATAGTGGCAGTTATGTCAGTGATAACTAAGGGGAAGTCAGCAACTTGGTGAAATGATGCAGGATTTGGTTTGATGTGACATCTTTCCCATCAAGCTGTAGAAAAATAAGTGCCTTTGGCCCTTCGTCTTTGGCATACAAAACACATTTGTTTAAAAATATCTGAGATTAACAAAGCTCATCTGTGCTTTGTGAAGAAAGCTACTTGCCTAAATTATTTTTGCTTCTTCCTCCGGTCAGTGTACGTACTCTTTAAAGATTGACTAGTCTTGGCACAGAGAGCTGTATCATGTTCTGAGACTAAAAAAGTTACAAAGGGGTGTGTTTAATCCCTGCCCAAAAGTTTGGCATAATTTGGCCCAACAATTCCCCAAATCTCACTCAATTTTGGAGCAGAACTTTTTTTCTTTCAGTGGAGTAACTTTAGATCAGTAACATCAAATATTTTTCTTATAATATTTGAACAGGCAAAGCTTTGTGATCTTGGCACCATATTTGCTGAAAGATGTGGAACTACACATGACCTGCTCAATCAATCAAAGCAGACAGGGTATCAAGAAACACTAAAATTACAAGCTGTAAATATCATATGTGTGATCTCATGGAACTGTCCCTCAGATATTCCTTGTATATTAAGCTCTTCCTCACTATAGAAACTGTTTCAAGTAACATTTAATAGGACTAGTCACAAATGAAGCCACACTTCTTCAGTTGAGCCAATAGTCAGCTGCTTGAACTTTCTGCCAGTTTCTAGCATCTGTCATTTTCCACCGTCTGGGACACTCTTTGTCTGAGCCAGATTATGATTTTATTTGCAGTCTGCAACATGAGTACTGTGATCAAGAGCTAGCTGTCTTTATTTAAAAAAAGAAAAGAACAATAAGTATGCTATAATATGCATTCCTAGTCATTGGTAGTTTATACTGGTAGTTTGTTTTAGGGCAAATGCTCCAAATAAAGTATAATAAAAATTAGAGCTAGGAAATTTTGAATTTTGGTGGCTTTCACTTGAAAACTGCTTTAATATTCTTCTTACTTATTTTAGAGAGTGGAACTATTTGTACTTTGAATACAGAAAAATGCTTTTGTAACTAAATTATGTACCTGTTTCTGATCTTCAATAGGTAGTGATAAAATAATTAGGTCCCCCCCCCCATCTTTATACATTATTTAGGGCAATAACATTGACTCTTCTTGCCTGTTAATGAGCCCATCCCAAAGCCATTCTCAGGAATGCCCATTTTTTTTTCTGTGTTCAATTTTTCCCTAAGGCAGGGGTGTCAGACTCATGGCCCGTGGGCCAGATGCGTCACGCACTGGCTATGCCCATCCCTGGTTTAGTGAAAGGGGAAAAAGTCACAATACATCACGTGTTGTCGCGAGTTTGACACCCATGCCCTAAAGATGTGTGTGTGTGTGTGTGTGTGTGTGTGTGTGTGTGTGTAGCCATATTGGCTTCTTTTGCTGTCCTTCATTTTCTCCCTCATTTGAACTCGTTTGCAATTGTGCTTTTACTGTCTATTTCTTTAGGAATTTCTCTTTTTTTAATAAAATGAAGGATTATTTTATTTACTAATAAAACCAATTACTATTATAGCCTAATACAAATATTTAAAATCAGAATCATACATAGTTCAATTCAGAAGCAAAATTTCTATCAATTTGGAGCACCTTTTCCCATTAGTTTTTCATGCTGTGAAATCTACTAATTATTGCCCTGAGTTTACTTTGAAGTCCAAGATAAACTTAGTTTTAGTTTTCCTTAACTTTCTCTCATATATTCACTTTCTTAGTGAATTGATAGCTTAATTTCTATCTTCTGAAGATAGAAGAAAAAAGATGTCATCAAGACCAGTCAGGAGTGTCTGGAAGGACCATGCTTGGCAGAATTTATCTCTGACCAGAGTAATTAAAATATATGCCTCATTTAAAGGAATATAGGAGAGTAATTATCTACCTTTGCAACAATATTGCTTTTATTAGTTCCTCTGCTTATTTTTACCCATGTTCTCTGTAGCAGTGTGAAGTTCATTGATTGAAATTTCCAAATAGAAAGTAATATTTTTAACTAATAGTGCAACCCTGCCAACTTTTAAACTCTTTGTTGTTTTGAACAAATTATACAGTATCTTTCAGTTATAATAATCCAGTAATGAGGGTAATTTCATCAGGTTTCTGTTACATTGTTAAATCATATTTGCCTTTCTATACTAAGAGTTCAAGTTAATTTTGCCTATGTCCCATTCATTGAGCATTAATTTATAGACAATGAAGGCCGTGGACTTTTTGAGCTAAAAATTCCTTCTGATATTTCAATTAGTAATTTAAGAGATTTTCGGCAGTATACAAGTCTTTAACTTAGATCCTTACTTCAGAAGTTTCATTTCCATCCCCACTGGATTCAATTTAAAGCTTTTCTAATCATGTTTTGGCAAAGCACATGTTTATCTATCTTAGGAAGGTACAACACATCTTACGTAGTCTCTCATTTAGATAACTCAAACCATGAGCTTCCCAATCAGATATTTCCTGTTAACACCACTGCATATTAATATAGACTTTCCCTAATTTTATTGTAGTTTATTCTGAAATGCTTCATAGATCAGAACTGTACTTTTTTTAAGTTACAAAACTCAACTAACCAAGTTAGAATATATTGTTTCTTTTACTCTTGGGAATATTTTTTTAAAATGTTTTTTGAACTGTATCAAAGGTATCACCCTTTGAAATATTACCACAAATAACAACAATAGTACGTCAAGTATTTATAGATTAATGATTATAATTTCTTTGAAAGGCATGTATTGAATATACATGTGTTGTATGCTCTGAAGTTTAACCAGAAAACAAAATGAACATACTGTAAGTAGAATTTATTTGCTTTATACTTTATTTCATTGTTTTTTCTTTCTCCTTTGTCTTCTCAGTCATTCTACCTTGATAATCTAGCATCATGATAAGGAGTCACTTTATACCAAAATATCTTCCCTATGCAAACTTTTATTATTATCAGGAAATATGAGTTCTTTTATTCCTCTCAAATTTGGGGGAGCCTCTTTTTTATTATGTTACCCTTTAGATCAGACGTCTTCAAACTTGGCAGCTTTAAGACTTGTGGACTTCAACTCCCAGAATTCAGAACTCCCAGCTATGCTGGCTGGAGATTTCTGGAAGGTGAAGTCCACAAGTCTTAAAGCTGCCAAGTTTGAAGACCTCTGCTTTAGACTAATGTTTGTTTGCCTGTTCATTTATTTGTATCCTACCTTTATTATTTTACAAATCAAGTCAGTGAACATGAGTCAGTGAACTCAAGTCAATAAACAGTGGTTTTGGGGTGAAGTTCCATCAGTATGCTGATGATACTCAGCTGTACATCTCCACCCCGGACTACCCTAATGATGCCCTTGACGTGATGTCCCGGTGCCTGGAGGCCGTGTGGATCTGGATGGGGAAAAACAAGCTCAGACTCAACCCCTCCAAGAACGAGTGGCTTTGGTTTCCGGCATCCCGTTATAGCCAGCTGGTTCCATTGCTGACTATTGGGGGTGATATCTTGGCCCCCTCAGAGAAGGCTCGCAACTTGGGTGTCCTCCTGGATGCACGGCTGTTTCTAGAAGATCATGTGATGTCTATGGCCAGGGGGGCTTTTTATCAGGTTTGCCTGATTCACCAGTTGCGTCCCGGTCACTCATGCCCTCGTCACTTCCCGTCTGGACTACTGTAATGCTGTCTACATGGGGCTCCCCTTGAAGAGTACTCGGAGGCTCCAACTGGTCCAGAATGCGGCCACGTGGGTGATTATGGGAGCGACACGACGCACCCATGTAACACCTCTCCTGCGCAAGCCTCACTTGCTCCAGGTGGTCTTCCGGGTACGATTCAAGGTGCTGGTTACCATCTTTAAAGCGCTCCATGGCTTAGGACCTGCGTACTTTTGAGATCGCCTTCTGCCACCAATAGTCTCCCACCGGCCAGTACGCTCCCACAGAGAGGAGTGCTGTCAGTCACACAATGTCGACTGGCGATCCCCAGGGGGAGAGCCTTCTCTGTGGGGGCACCTGCCCTCTGGAATGAATTACCCCTGGAGATACGAATAATCCCTGACCTATGCACCTTTCGCCGTGCCCTCAAGACATTATTGTTTCAACAAGCTGGGCTGGCTTAAACATGAATTTTAATGGCTGTTTTAGTTTTTTAATAATATTGGGGCCAAATTATTTAATATGTTTTTAAACTGTTTTTAAATTTTATGGATATGTGTGTTTTATTGTTGGCTGTTCACCACCATGAGTCCTTCGGGAGAAGGGCGGTATAAAGATTTAAATAATAAATAATAAATAAATATCCAACAGATATCCAACCTTTTTTTAAGGTTGTTTTTTTTATTCTGCATTTATTTTTTATAAATAACTCAAGGCGATGAATATATCTAATGCTCCTTCCTCCTCCTATTTTCCCCACAACAAAACCTCTGAGGTGGGTTGAGCTAAGAGACAGTAACAGGCCCAAAGTCACCCAGCTGGCTTTCATGGCTAAGGCAGGACTTGGATTCATGGTCTCCTGCTTTCTAATCTGATGCCTTAGCTGCTAGACCAAAGAAGCTCTTTTTCTTCCAGGACATCTCTTTGATGATGCTATATCCTAATCTAAATAGATGAGATGTTTTCACTAGTGTCTCATTTTTAATTAAATTACTTTTATGAAGAGTCCTTAAATAAAGCTGTTTAATGAAGTTAAAAAAATGCATTTAAAGGCAGATTGTGAAACCTCAATTGCTGTAGTTTCTCTCAAGGGAGAACTGTACAGTAAGAAGTCACTTTGAATTGCTAGCTTTCTTTCTTTCATTGCCATTTATTTCTTTAATTTCTTATTTAAAAAACAAAACAAAACTGAAATCTAGTTTATTCAGCTGAAATAAGCATTTCTCTCCCCCCCCCCCCCTGCCCCCCTCAGTCTTCTGTCTACGTTCTAGAATGGATCTGACTGTGTCACGTGCCTTGTAAAGTGGCTTCTTGGGAATTTAAAAGTCTTTGAATGGGTTATCTGATTAAAGGGATGTACGTGTCTTTAATGCTCATCTGTAGCTCCACTTTTGACCCTATCAGTTAAAATGCAAAGGTGTTGAAAGTCAGAAAAGTTTCCGATTCAACCCAAATAATAAATGCTTCACTCCTTGCAGAGAGCAAAAAAATAATGATGATTATTTTATCATGATTTCCTTTATTACTAAGAAAAATGCTTCTGTTACATTCTGGTAATTGCATTAGACAACACTCTGACATTATTCTTACACCACCTGTCTATTTGATTGTTTGTTTAGACAATATCTATTCTGGTCCATTAGTGTGATATATATAGTCAAATAAAATCCATAGAAATAATTACAATACAATTTAGAAATCAAATGTAGCAGTACCAGCACTATTAAATTAACCAAATTTAAAAAAGCAAGTAATATTACTGAGTGCAAAGTGTGCAGTTGTGTAATGTATTTAAAAGCTGGGGGGAGGATAAAGCTTTTTGTTCTGTCAATGAAAAAAGAAACATTTTTGTTTTCTTTGGTAAACATTCTATAGATTGTCTGCTGCAAATTGAATCGCCCTTCCTTAAGTGGCATTTGCATAACAACATGATGTGGGGACCAGTAAAGAAGAATTAAAGACAAAATCAGAAGAAAGGATTCTATTTTGACTCATTTTTTCCCCACTATATTTTTAATTTAATAAAATTTGCCATTTTAACAAAACGTTCATAGCACAAGTTGCTACTATGCTGAAGAATAGATGCGGGCTTTTTTTCACGAAACGTACAGGACGTGATTGGTATCATATTAGTTTTCTAAGTTAAAGTTCACTTCATGGAACTTACAAAATGAATACTACTTGACAAAAGATTGATATTCCCTTCCAGTCACTTTCTTCTGAAGAGACTGATAATTCAGTGTGCAAAAATGAGAAGCAAATAATTTGTAGAATGAAAGGTACTAATACTTTACCACTGCCATGAGTATCTATTTGGGGGAACAGAGATCAGCCAGTTCAATAAAGGAACAATCATTCCTAAGCTAGTGTATTAATTTCTTTGTATTTCTACAGGTAGTCTTCCACTTATAACCATAATTGGGAACAGAATTTTGGTCACCAGGTGATGTAGTCATTAAGCAAATCATCATTTGACTGGACTCATTTTTACAACCATTTTTACCATGGTTGTTAAGGGAATCACTGTGGTTGAGCAACTAAGCACATGGTCATTTGGTCAATCTGACTTTGACTTTGCTTGTCAAAACCTAGCTGGGAAGGTCTCAAATTGCAATCATGTGATCACAAAATATTTCTGATCACAAATTGTGATCATGTGCCTCTGGTTTGGTGTGGCGATGGTTGTAAATTCAAGAATGGGACCTAAGTCACTTTGAAACTTTAAAATGTCATTAAACAGTCATATGTTGAGGCCCACCTGCTAACCAGTTGGGTAATAAAATGCCCACAAAGCAACCAAGCTCAGTGAGTGAGCATCAAGGATTTCATAGTTCAACCTTGAACTACATATGTTCTCTTCTACTGGAATTCTTGGTTACTTCTGAGCAAACCAATACTCAGTCAGAGATGATCAGAACTGGGAGAAGAGGAGGAAAACATGCATGGGCCAACCAATATCTTTAACTCAGGAAGACAAATTGGAAATTCTTTTTATTTTTGATTGGTAGAATAGGGGAATAAACAGCGAGTGTGGTAAAGGAGTAGATCAATTAATCTGGCCAATAATGTAATTGTATTACAAAGTTTCAGTCAGTTAATTTAATAATGTTATGGGAAATAGGAATAGTGGTATACCTAGGCAGATATTCTATTTTTTTTAAAGATAATTAGGGAGTATGGAAACTGTCATTTTTGGCAAAAGTATCAGTACTTTGGTTGAAGAATTTGTAGTAGTGCATTCATGGGTGTTAGTGAGTTTTAGAGGAAAGGGTCCAGAGGCATATAGGCAATCAATAAAAAAACTCAACATAAATGTTATTCATGTTGACAGTAATACATATTCCAAGTATTTCAATATAACATTATTATGTTTATATCTTTGCTGCACCTAATCTCTTGAACAATATCCACTCAGGAATTCTTACAGCCCCTACCGAATCAGTCTTTAACTGAGCTTAAAAGCCAGGTCTTGGTTTAATATGTGTTTATTCCCCTTTAAACTGGAAGATGGGGTGAGTGTTCCCTGTTCTTTTGTCAGATGATTTTTATACTTCTTAGTTTTGAATTATGAAGGTGCCCCAAATCATTCTGGAGTTGGGCAGGCTAGAAATGTGATGAATAAGTAAAAAAAAATAAATCCTGATGACTGGTAGTTGTGTTTTCTTTTGCCTTCTGTTTTTACATAAAGTTACAGCTTTCTTGTGCACTGTCTCCGACGTATCTGATGTGCTGGAATTTCTAGCATGTATACACTATTGAAACAGCGACATCTACGCTGCCTTGGGCATGTCGTGACAATGGCTGATGGTCAGATTCTGAAAGGTCTCCTGTATGAAGAACTAGTGCAGGGAAAGCACCCTAGAGGAAGACCACAGCTGCGATATAAGGATATCTGCAAGAGGGATCTAAAGGCCTTGGGAATGGACATTAATGACTGGGAAACCTTGACCTCTGATCATTCAGCTTGGAAGCTAAAGATGCAGCATGGCCTTCTCCAATTCGAAGAGACATTTGTTCAGCAGGCTGAGGCAAAGAGGTAGTCCCGACCAGCGAAATCTGGTGGCTGGGCAGGGGACAGAATGTATCTGCCCTCAGTGTGGAAGGGATTGCCACTCTGAAATTGGCCTTTTTAGTCACACCAGATGCTGTTTTAGGACCTCTTTCCAGAGCACGATACCATAGTCTTTTGAGACTAAAGGTTGCCAATGGCAATGACAGCTGTATCTCCTTGCAAAGGAGCTGGTTTGTAGCTTAAGACTGTTCTTGGACCTATGGCTGCTGCTTAAACAAAGGTGAAAGCCATAGTTGCAATCCTTTGCTCAAGATTTGTTTGGTATTGCAATTATGGGCCTACCTTAATTATCTTGGGGCCAGTAATTCATTCTCTGATTATCACAGGGTTGGATGACTACAGTATAGCAATAGCACTTAAATTTATATACAGCTTCACAGTGCCTGTCTAAGAGGTTTACAGAGTTAGCATATTGCCCCCAACAATCTGGGTCCTCATTTTACCAACCCTGGAAAGATGGAAGACTGAGTCAACTTTAAGCCAGTCAGGATCGAATTCCTGGCAGTGAGCAGTGTCAACCTGCAATACTGCATTCTAACAACTGAGCCACCAGGGCTCCTTTATGTAAGGCTGTAGTGCAGCCTTGGAGTTGGTTTGGAAGTTGCAACTAGTCCAGGCAGTAGCAACCAGATTGTTGGCAGGACAATCCTGCCATTGCAGAATAACATTGATGATGAAGTTACTGCTTTGGAGTCACTTTGGTTTCTGGGTCCAATTCAAAGTGGTACTTATTACTTCTAAAGCCAAATTCATCAGGCTTTTAGCTCCATGTGTTTGGTTATAGGCATTCATCTGTTACATTTGTTCACACTATTATTCTTTTTAAATCTTATACTGGTTTTCTTTGTTTATTTTTGTTTTTTACTTTGTTTTACATTTTTACTTTGTTCTACTTCACGCAACGCCATGAGACTGGGGAGTTATTTTACAAAATGCCCATATTATTATTTATTTGAATCCATCAAGTACTACTACTCACAATGCCTATTTTGGCTGGATATTCTCATAGTTGTAGCTCTATCAAGTTGTAGTTACTAGAAAAGACTTGAATAAGTCAGCCTACTCTTGACTATTTACATAACATTATATTATTGCTGTGAAACAATGCCATGGTTTATAGTCCAGCTAAGGGACTGCATGAACTCATGGTAGAAAACATGTCATAAACTCTTTCTTCTACCGGATATTCTTCAGTGAGTCCATATTATTTCCTGTTGGATTGGGACAATTTTTTCCTAATCCTTACAGAACAGCTCTATTTTGCAGGTATACTTGTCAATTTAAAAATCCACATTTTAAACAAATACATATCAGACAATGTGTATTTATTCTAGACAGATGTAGCTTTGACTGTCACTAGATTTCTGAAAATCAACTTCTCTTTAATAAATGGAACATCCTAATCTTATATGCAAAATGCTATTGAATTTAAGATGGATGTAAGAATAATCAGAAGCACAGTTTCCAATCTCCAGAACAATATTTTCCAGAATTTGCTCGTGCAGCTATTACAAATTAATCAGACTAGACCTGGAGAAAAAAATTCACAAATAACATTTATAAGTGACTGAAAGTACTGTACATGTAATGCACATAATAATGTAAATGGACTCTTACTGGGCTGGAATCAGAGCAATAAGAGTTCAGTTCTCTGTGCTCTGGTTGCACCTGAGTTAGCTGTAGCCTGCCAGCCTCTGCAAG
This sequence comes from Ptyas mucosa, assembly GCA_012654045.1. Taxonomy (NCBI): domain Eukaryota; kingdom Metazoa; phylum Chordata; class Lepidosauria; order Squamata; family Colubridae; genus Ptyas; species Ptyas mucosa. Next base: position 2,888,965 of record WNWU01000018.1, read on the forward strand.
CCCACTGAGATCATCTGCCTTGCCACCACCTTGTTCATGCTGATTTCCTCCACAGGCTCTCAGATTCTTCCGAGTATGAGCATAAATCATCCACCTGTCAAGAGACCTTGCAGCTTGGATTATGCAATGCCTGCCTTCATTTGGAGATGGTAGGAGCACATGATAGCCGTAAATGGTTTGCATTCATTGTAATGCCATTCTGACCATTCCCTTGCCGTAATGAGGGATCAGGGTAGGGATGACTTTTTGAGACAATGGAAGTCTCTTGCTTTGTGCATCTGGAAAGGGTCTTTCTTTTTCATTTTTGTTCTCTTTTCTTTTTATGTAGAGGCATGAATGGCTTGAAAATTTGGGCAAAGAATAAGTTTTGCATAAAGCCAGCTGTCCACAGTGCTCAGCATTGGCTAGCTGTGTTGCTTCCCTTTAGGTAATCAATGATATATTTTTTTTGTTAAATGATGATTATCTATTCATGCTGCCCATGCTAGAGCTTTTGTAATAGAAAGTTTGCCTTCATTTAGCTTTGTTTAAAATAACTGAATTTGCACTTTCTTTTCAAATAGGCCTTATTGCTAGAAAATACAGAGTATGACCCTTGCTTAAACCTCTGCAGATGCTCTGTTAGGCACATGGAATTTCCGGAAACAGGGGTCCTCCAGTTGTTACATTCTCTAGGGACAGAACTGTGTGTCCTCTATATGAAAATGTACAGAATGCTGTGTGTGTGTGTGTGTGTGTGTGTGTGTGAGAGAGAGAGAGAGAGAGAGAGAGAGAAACAGAGACAGAAATCCTGTAGAATGCCTATACAAAATTTGTTTCTTGTTCATTCCATATTCCAAACATCACTTTAAATATTATAAAATAAAATGGAACAGTTGATATTTAATTCATTTCTAGAGGATGCATTTAGCTAATTTTCTGTAATAATAGTGCTATGCTTCAAATGAGCTGATGTGGCGCAATGGTTAGAGTGCAGTACTGCAGCTACTTCAGCTGACTGCTAGTTTAGCAGATCAGTGGATCAAATCTCACTGGCTCAGGGTTGACTCAGCCTTCCATCCTTCCGAGGTGGGTAAAATGAGGACCCAGATTGTTAGGGAGCAATATGCTATTTAGTATACTGTCTTTGGTGTAAGCCGCCCAGAGTCCTTGGAGAGTGGGCGGCATAGAAATATGACTGACAAATAATTAATTAATTAATTAATTAATTAATTAATTAATTAATTAATTAATTTTGATTTCACTGTTTTGTGTAAATGCATGGGACAATACAGGTAGTCCTTGACTTATGACTAGTCATTTGACAGACAATCAAAGTTACAATAGCCTTGGTAGGAGTGCTTTATGGCCCATGACTTCTGGTTGTCATAAAATGTCAAGCCCACTCCATGGTCACATGATCACAATTTGGGGTGCTTCGAAACCTGTTCACACAACTTGTTTCTCACAATCATGTGATCACCATTTGCAATCTTCTCTGCTGGCTTCCCTGGAAAATCAATGGGGAAGCCAACAGGGAAGGTTGCAAGCTGTTGCCATCTGATGAGAGGACTTCCTCTTGTCTCTGGGGACTGGCTGAAAGAGCTGCCTGCTGAGAGGAGCTGAATTCTTTTGGCAGTATGGAGAAATGCAGCTCTCAGATCCTGAAGTCCTGAACACTGTCCTGCATCCTACAGAAGGCATTAGCTTCTACTGCAGACGGGAGGTGGACTTCTTTGGCAGGCAGTGCTTTCAGGCAACCTAGAGATGCGAGGATACCAAAAGACAACCAAAGAGTAGAGAGTAAGTGTGGTAAGATAAGGAGTGGGGGGGTGCCTCAAGCAGGTGGTAAACCTCATGCAGGCCATGCATGAGTGTCTCTCCCTCAGGGGCTGAAAATCCTGCTTGGATTTCAGCAGGAAGGATTTTCAGCTTCTGAATGGAGCCTCTCAGAGTCTTTCCGAAGACTCCAAAGGCACTCCATGCTTCTTATCAGGACTCCATCAACTTAACAATCCATATGACCACTTAATGACTTCAACTGGGCTTGTGGTTGAGCAAAGCAGTTTTGTGGGCAGTTGCATCACCTCTTGCTTAACAACCACTTCACTCAATGGCTGAAAATTGTCATTATTAAGTAAGAACTACCTATTCTTAGTCTGTTATGCTTCTCATAATTTATTTTGTTCCTTTTAGCCATCGAAAGTTGTTGGGAAGAACAGATTGTCTCTTCTCATATAAATGGAAGAGACCACTGAGGCCATTGAATACAACCCTCTGCTCAATGCAGGAATCCAAATTAAATATCCCAGTAAAATGGTGCTCTATTTTATTTATTTTTTAGCACTAGATTTGGCTAGTAGATAGACAGCTCTGCTTCTACAAGTTAATATACGGTTTTAGTGAAAGATGAAAATCTGAAATCACTACTGCTGTATCTAAATAGAATATTCTAGGGTTTTCCTTGGATCAGAAACTTATTTTTGTCTTAACAGTACTTATATTCTGTCATAAAAGGATCATTCAACCATTCAATAAACACACTACCATTAGAAAATATATTTATGATTGTGGTTTTATTAAATTTGGGGTTTTAGTTTGCAAGCCAAAAATCCAGAAGGCTCCCACCCTTATGACATTCGGGAAGCTATTGAAAACTTGACTGTTTTCCCAGGCCTTGGGGTAGATTGAGAGTGGAGCCCTTACTCAATGGTTTTTGTTTATACATCTGTCCTCAGGCTGTTTATGGTTTTTCTTTTTTAGCCTTTTTATTGTAAGCTGCTCAGCCACTGGGATTTGGGCAGCCTACAAATTGCTAAAACAAAATAATCTCTGCTTTGTGTCATAAAATGGGAGATTCCCTTGCTCCTTAAACTCCCCTTTTAGACAATCAAATTGGGGTTTCAAAGCCACCCTATTACTGCTCTGTCTCAACATGAGAGAAATGTTTGGAGAGAAAAATAACAATATGTAGAAAAATGATAGAGAGACTGTTTGGTGTAGTGGTTAAGGTACTAGGCTAGAAATTGGGAGATCCTGATTTTTAGTTCTACCTGAGGTACAAAGCCAGCCATGGGTTAGTCGCCCTCACTCATCTCTAGGAAGGAGGCAATGGCAAGTCACTTCTGAAAAACCTTGCTAAGAAATCTTCAGGGACTTGTCTAGGGAGTTGTCAGGAGTCAGTTTTTTGAGAAGACACAGAGAGAGAGAGAGACACACACACACATACACACACATACAAATAAAAAAGAGATTGCTTATCTTAAATGGCTTTAGAAATGGGAAATAATATTATTTAGGCAGAAGTTCTACTTTGTAATGAGTTTCAAAAAACTTGGGTCAATGGGTTATAATGTTAAAAGTATTGGAATAGGAATAGGGAGAGTCAGGTTCTAGTTAATTCTCTGTTGCAAATCCTTACTGGGTGACTTTGGGTCTTTCTCTCTCAACGTACCACATAGTGCTGTTGTTGGGGGGGGGGGATGAAGGATGCATTATGTATGCCATCCTGAGCTCCGAAATGAAACATGGAATATAAATCAAATAATGTCCTAGCATAAAAGGCCATCTAGAGCATCAGTTTGCTTTGCATTGCATGTGGAACATCTGACATTCAGTATTTAACATCTTCAGGGAAAATTTTTCAGTCTGAAATGGAGAGATTTAGTGGGACAGCCCTTCTTCAAATTAGCTAACTGCAAGCATGGGGACTTTTGCTCCCAAAATTCTCCAGTCAATAATTGCTGAACATTCTGGAAGATGATGTTTACCTCTCAGGATACATCTAGGTTGACTGAATTCAGGTTTTAAAATATTTCCCATTTGGCTTTAAAGTTTTGAAAGTAATATTTGCTGTATGACAAATGTAAATCTGGTTTTCTTATTTAGGGATATATTGAGTATAGCTATTAGTGAGCAATTTAAGGCAGTCATTTACACAATTTCAAATACTACAAATATTAATTTGCCTCACCTCTTTGTAGCCAACCAGTTCTGTTATTAATTAATACACATTTCATTGATATGGTCAATTGAATGAGGTTCAAAGAAGTTTGGAGTATAATATACAATAACATAGTTGTTGTACGTTTCTGATGTAAAAGGCTAACAAAATCTGGCTTCAGATTTTTTTACCATTGGTCTTTACTTCTCATAAATTAATGTAACATATGGTAATTTAAAGTTGCATACAGTGATAAAGGCTCCTATATATTTCTCTTTCTCTGACTGTCTGTCTCTCTTTCTCTCTCTCTCTCTCTCTCTCTCTCTCTCTCTCTCTCTCTCTCTCTCTCTCACACACACACACACACACACACACACACACACAGCCACACACAGCCACACATTCACAAATCTTTCTTTAGGAAAAAAAGAGAGACCAAGCCCGCTATTATTAAGAGACGAGGGGCATGGGAAACTATCTGTATCAGCAAGCTATAATAAAAGTTATACTGAGAGGTGAGGAAAAGAATCTTCTAAAATTGGTTCCCTTGATTTATTTCCCCTTTGTAATGATAGTCCTGTCCAGTCCTGGTCATTGCACCAATGCACTGAGTGTCCCAGAATGATCTAAAAACCATTCACAGATCATCAGTGATATCGGTGGCAGCTAGACCGTGGACTGTATTGTACCATGGCCTGTACACCAGATATGGATTTTGACTTTGCTGAAAAAAAGGCCTGTATATCTATAATTCTTTCCTCTCCTTCTCAGGGGATAAAATCTATATAAAATCCTGATATATAAGAAGAACCACACCGGAGGGGCGGGGGGGGGGGGGAAGGAATTTTACAGTAATAGCAAAATAATGAAACCTTTAAGCAATGGAATGTAAAGGCAATGATGTTCTCTGAGCTTTGTTTAGCTTTGATAACAAACCATCTGCCTTAATGTTTCAGTTTGTCTCTGCTTTAGGGAACATTTTTGGTGAATTACTCTTCAGGATTCCCCCTTTCTCCTTTTATTGTTCTTGGTTTAACTTTTTTAAAAAAAATATTTGTACTTTTTTTTAACTTTAAAAAGAAAGGGTCATTTCACAATATGACAATACAACACAACTGTGACATAATCAGATGTGTGTGGGGAGTATCTCAGCCTTCTATCTAAGAAGAAATTAGATTTATCATCAGGACGGGGAAAAAAACCACATTCTCTTTTCATCTTCTGAAAGGTGCTTTTGACAGACCCTTTGCAGTGGACGTCATGCTCACAAAACATCCTGTCATGGGGCTATTTGAATATAGTGACAGGCTCATTATCATGTTGGAGGCGAGTGACAACACCACAGACTAGTAACGGACAGCCTTGCCAATCAGTCGTTGAAAGGACTGCTGTTGAAATGGAGCTTTTTTGTTATAAGGACAGTTGTACAAATTGACTACATTAATTCGTTTTTTAAAAAAATTATTATACCGTCATACATTGTAGTTAGGGGTCTGTCACATTTTGCATTTAGTCAGTCCTCCCCACCCCCCTCCTCCTAAAAAAAAATTATTGGATGGAGAGGGAAAGTATTCTATATGTGAAGTACATGGTGGAATTAATTTGTATATTTTATTTAAAAAGAAAATTATCCCTGAGGCATAACCAAAGGGATATAAATGTTTTTATGCATATGAGGAAACTCTTTATAACTCAGAGGAAGAAAAAGATTCAATCTGACAAAGCAAAGTGTAAACCTGGAACAAAATTTAGTATGCTGTATATTCATTTTTATTGCAATTAGTTCTTTTGATGATATTAAGTAGATTACTCTTGATAAACAGCAGTCCAGTTAAAAGTAGCATGCAAGCCTATATAGACTGGAGCAGTGATGGCGAACCTTTTAGACACCGAGTGCCCAAACTGTGCATGCATGCACAGACATGCATGCATGCATCAACATGCATGCATGCACAGCAGAGACCCGAAGACCAGCTGGCCGGTGGGAGGTGGAGCATCCCAACACCAGCAGTGCGGCAAGAGCTAAGATCTTTTTCTTTCGTGAGCTTCTGTTTCATCGTTTGCAGGAAAACAGAAGCTCACGAAAGAAACACCATGGAGATCTGACCTGGGGCAATGGTGTGCGGGCCAGCAGAGAGGGCTCTGTGTGCCACCTCTGGCACATGTGCCATAGGTTTGCCATCACAGGACTAGAGCAACACAAAGCTTCTGAGAGATGCTTTGCCTGGTGAAGGTTCAACGTTTGTGTTGCTCTGAGTTGTGTTGCCCTCAACTAGTTGTTCCAATAGAGAAAAGAAGTTCTGTGCATGAACAATACATCTACAAAATTATCTCACGGCTACTAAATTTGCCAGAAGAGGTCCTGAAGACATTTGAATTTTTTTTTAAATTTGATTTATATGTCGCCCTTCTCCGGAGTCTCAGGGCGGCTTACAATGTGTTAAGCGATAGTCTTCATACTTTTGTATATTTATACAAAGTCATCATATTGTCCCCATAATCTGGGTCCTCATTTTACCTACCTTAGAAAGGATGGAAAGCTGAATCAACCTTGAGCCTGGTGGGATTTGAACTTGCAGTAATTGCCGGCAGCAGATGTAAGTGGATGTTAATAACTGCCTTAGTCTACTGAGCCACCAGAGCTCAGAGAATTTCTTTGAAGAGGCAAATTGCCTTACCTCCATGCTTGAACTAAGCAAATCTCATGGTGCAACATATAGATATCCTTGAGAACAAGAGCCATTGAATGCTAAATTTATTTTAAATAACCACAAGTACCATTGATTCTGCAACTTTTAGTCACTGCTACCGTATTATTTTCTTACTCAAAAGTGTTTTGGGATTAATTGAAGAGGTGACTCCTAAAATACTGTGCCATCAAATTTCAAAGTCCTTTAGCATATATGTTAATAGATCTTGTAGTTAGTTAACAGTGGCTGCATAGATCATTGTGTGTGTGTTGTAAGAACCATATTCTTAATTTTTAAAAATCTAGTAGAATTAAGGATTTTAATACACTATTTCTTCTGGCTGCTTATTTTGTTTGTTCTCTGTATTCAAAAGTATATGCAGCATGCAACAATTTTGTCAAAATGATGAAATGGAAAGTGCAACCTATGCCACATTTGTAAGTATTAAGGCATCTTATTTATTGAAGACTGGCTATAATGCTTAGAATAAATGACCATTCTGCTTCTAAGAGATGTCTGTCAAAATGATAGATATGCAATGGTATTTTCTATCTTTGGAATCTACTTTTGGTTCAGGTGATGTGAACCAATACATCGTATGAATCCTATCCTATGATTATCCAACAAGAACATAAAGCCTTCGTCTAGTTTTAGAATGTGATCTTCCCTTTGGTTAAAAAAAAAAAAACACCATGATAGGGAAATCTAAAACAGAAACTTTCTTGTTTTGAATTCCTTGTTTGTATATGTGTGACTTTGTGGTTTTAATCTTCAGTATGGGTGGGAATGAATTTGGATTTCAGCATAATATTTATAGGATAATAATCTCCAACATGATGCTTCCAGATAAGTTGAGAGCACTATTCCCACAATACCTATTTTGGATAACTATTCTCAATGGCCACCGCCATTGACCTCCCATCGACCCGTGCGCTCCCACAGAGAGGGCCTCCTCAGGGTGCCATCAGCCAAACAATGTAGGCTGGTGACCCCCAGGGGGAGAGCACATTTTTACCAACAAGCCGGGCTGGCTTAAGAAGAAATTTTAAATATTTTGAATATTTTAATTGGTCTGTGAGTTTTAAATTTTGTAGCCAAATTATATATATTTTAATTGTCTTAATATTTATATTTCATGTTTTTTATTTCTGGCTGTACACCGCCCTGAGTCCTCAGGGAGAAGGGCGGTATAGAAATTGGAAATAAATAAATAAATAAATAAATAAATAAATAAATAAATAAATAAATAAAT
>WNWU01000018.1:2906143-2950765 GCA_012654045.1 Ptyas mucosa
CCTCCCCTCCCCTCCCCTCCCCTCCCCTCTCCTCTCCTCTCCTCTCTCTCCTCTCTCTCCTCTCCCTTCCTCCCCTCCCCTCCCCTTCCCTCCCCTTCCCTCCCACCCTCTTCTCCTTTTTACTTTTTATTTTCTTTTACTTTCTGAAAAAAGCTAGAATTAAAAAAACAAAGATTTATTTGGATATTAAAAAATTAATTGCTAGTGGCAGAATATTGTAATAACAATAATGATACATGTTACAACAATCTATAGTAATAATATTTAAAAGGCGTGCCCACATTAACAATTTATAGTGGCATCCAGCCATTACACTAGCCATATATCACTAATGAAGATAAGCTTTATATTGCTATTGCAATGGCCTGATTACACTAAAATGTGAGCTGTCCAGAGTCAAGTGAAATGGGCAGCTATACAAATCAAACCATATAAATAAATAAATAAATTATAATACTTTCCTCAATTGCTCACAACATTTTGGAATTATTAGCTGAGGTTTTTTTTACATGCCCCAAAATTGATATATTGATTTCCTATTAAGACTGCATTTGGAATACGGCATTCAGTTTTGGTTGCCACGATGTAGAAAAGATGTTGAGACTCTAGAAAGAGTGCAGAGAAGAGCAACAAAGATGATTAGGGGACTGGAGGCTAAAACATATGAAGAACAGTTGCAGGGACTGGGTATGTCTAGTTTAATGAAAAGAAGGACTAGGTGTGATATGATAGCAGTGTTCCAATATCTCAGGGGCTGCCACAAAGAAGAGGGAGTCAAGCTATTCTCCAAAGCACCTGAGGGTAGAACAAGAAGCAATGGGTGGAAACTAATCAAGGAGAGAAGCAACTTAGAACTAAGGAGAAATTTCCTGACAGTTAGAACAAATAATCAGTGCCACAACTTGCCTCCAGAAGTTGTGAATGCTCCAACACTGGAAGTTTTTAAGAAGATCTTGGATAACCATTTGTCTGAAGTTGTGTAAGGTTTCCTGCTTAAGCAGGGGGTTGGACTAGAAGACCTCCAAGGTCCCTTCCAACTCTATTATTCTATTCTATTCTATTAGCATCAGGTTAGTCATTGCGAGAAGAAAACCTGGTTTTCTTTGTCCTACTCAGCAGATCTCTTCTTAATTACTTTTTTTTTGGTTATAATTGAGGGTATTACCAAAGATTTTTGAAACTTGCATTCAGTAAATTTAATTTTGCTCTCTTGGAAGTTTTCTCATGCCTCTCTTCTATATTTTATATTTTTGTGATTTTTCTTCAATTTGTGGAAAATTTAGCTTATTTTATTTTTGAAGAAGGAGTCACATAGCTTTTCTTTGAGAGTCTGGTCATTATTAATTGTTGCTTCAGACTTTCTGCTGCTTTAAAATTCATAAAAGAAAGCTTCTATTATAGTTGCAATGAAAGAATACTGCCATTTCCTGTTGTCAACCTAAATATGTTATCCAAAATACAAGACAAGAAGTTGCTGTGGGTATTCACATGGATAAGAAACAAGAAAAGGACAGACAGACTTGCAAAGGTTCACGGGGGATGGGGGGGGGAGATTTAATAGTACAGTGGATTTCAAATTCCTAGAAGCATTTTAGAGGATGTAGGTGCTATTTTCCAAGCATCAATATGCTCCCATCTTTCCAAATAAATTTAAAATTCTCTTTCTTAATTTTGACTTCGATCTGAAATAATTCAAGTGGCATCTTCAGATATACAGAATTCATAAGAAAGTACTAAAAGATACATATAGGGAGTAATAAACATTCCTAAGAATGTTTTATAGATTTTTTAATGTTGTATTGTTTTAGAACTGTAAGCTGCCCTCAGTCACTTGGTTGAGAGCAAAGTAAAATAAAATTTTGTCATGTGCCCATTTGTAACATTTTTGTTCGAGTTACATCAAATATATGAATAGATCTCTTATGCAATCATCTTTCTGTTTTTTCCCCCTTTAGTTCTCCTAGCACCCTTAATTTTGGTGCTGAGTTTTTCCTAATACTTCAGAGACTGTGGGAATTGAGTTATTGGGTAGTAAACAATCTGAATCTCCTGGCTGTTATATCTGCATGAATATTAAAAGGAAAAAAAGATCATTTTAATTAATTAATTTTACCTCAAATTTGAAGAAAGTCCTGCAAGATAGGTTTATCTTATTTAATTCTCTTAAACCAGAATTACCATGGAGCTATTTGATTACAAATTTGGTAGTGTTTAATTGCAATACATACACACACACGCACACACACACACACACACACACAAACTGTAACCAATTGTGTTCTTTTGTAGCAATCTTTGGCGTAATTATAAATATTAGAAATGTTGATGATACATATATGTACCAGCTGTAATCAATCCTGTTCTTTTATAGCATACAATCTTTGGTGTAACTATATTAGAAAGAAATATTGACAATTTTGAAAAGATTCCTATTTTGTATTGCTTCGAAGGTCTTAACCTTCCAGATTTTTTCATTAGACAGAAGGCTTGCTTCTAAAAAGACTCCAAAGTTGTTGTTTTTTCTCCAAAGGCAAAACTGTCACTTGGAATGCAAGCAGAAGACTATATGCCCTTCACAGTTAGTAGCAAGTTCTATAGGTCAGGAGATACAAAAACAATTTGGGGGCAGGATAGCAGCTAATGAATTTATCATGTAATACCTCCTGTGTAGACACATGCTGAGATGTATTATACATGGCATAAGTGATGGCTTTGGCCTTCTGTGACAGGTGACTTCACTTGTGTGGAGGATGACAACAAGTGAATGGTGATTAAACATCAGAGTACCCAGCCTTAGCTTCAGCCATCCTGTAATAAATCATCATACATTTGAAATTTGGTAAAGTAGTAATACAAATCACTAAAACTCATTGTCTGTCTATCTATTGCCATATCTATCTAGTTACATACTTTCACCTGATTATAAAGATTTGTAGTTAGCTTATGTTCCCCTGCTGAAATTTCATAGCAGCTATAGAAGCAGACTTGAAAATGTTGCCATTCTTTGTTGAAATAGGGGATTAATGTCAAGCAAGGTCTTTTTTCTGATTAATCCAAATATATTGTATAAATATAAAATGAAACTGTTCTACTAAATACTGTACCTATTTGCAGCATTTATTTAATGTCATTATTATAAGAGAAATGATATGATGGAACAAAATATAACCCAAATATAGGGCAGCCACAGAAAATGGCCAGCTATGATGAGGTCCACTTTTTCTTCCATAATAAAGGAAGAAAGGACATAAAGGAAATGTATTATTCACTATGTACATTCTCAATCTTGCTCTGTTGGTACTGGCTGCTATTTTTTTTTTAATTTGATTTATATGCCACCCTTCTCCAGAGACTCAGGGCGGCTTACAATGCGCTAAGCAATAGCCTTCATACTTTTTGTATATTTATACAAAGTCAGCTTATTGCCCCCACAAACTGGGTCCTCAATTTACCTACCTTAGAAAGGATGGAAGGCTGAGTCAACCTTGAGCCTTGGTGAGATTCGAACCTGCAATAATTGCAGGCAGCTGTGTTAATAACAGGGTGCTTTAGACCACTGTACTATCCAAGGCTCTTATTGAGAACAATATTGATGGTATAATATAATATATTATCCAAGAGAATGTAGAGCATAACTGTCCAAGAGAAAATATTTTTAATAGCAACTATCTTGCATTTTTAGTCAGCATATGACTTGTCCCAAAGTAGTCATAGAAGGTAAGTGTAGAAGATTAGGAAGTGTTTCCTGTCCTCCCTCAGTCATTGGACTCTGCAAAGATGAAAAGATGCAATTGGGTGAGCTACATGCAACAATTGAGTTGGGTAGAAAATGTAATCTGGAGGTCGTCCATTAATCAGTCATGTCAAATAATCAAGTTTCCATCAAAAGGGGCAAGAAAAAAAAAGTAAAAGTCTATCAAAATCCAAGATTTCAATCCAAGGGTCCAGGGCAGAATTCAGAACAACTATTCCTATAGAGGAATACAAAAAGGATAAATGTTATTTCTAGTATTGTGTTATTCCAAAATTGAAAATGATATTCAAAAGGCATTTAGCTTCTATCCCCAATACAATTCAATGCATCAAGCTCAGATCACATTGCAGATCTATCCAGAGGAATAGGGACTCTAATAAACCATAAATCCCAGCAAGCTTTTCTTTGTGATCTTGCATTACTATGCCTTTCAGCCCTTTTACCTGTTATATTTTTTAAAAATGCTGCCATATAAAAACAAAACAAGGTATTTCAAAACACAAGACATACCTCTGAATAGTTTAAGTAACATAGAATTTGTAAATGTCTAAAGTTATGCCTCCTTTGAGTTTGAACTCCAGTTCAGACAGCACTCCTGTTTTCACCTATCAATTATTTGACCCTTATAGTAATTTTCAGTTTTCTTCATGGTGATTCACAAATCCTTTGTATATTATCATGAAGAAATGAAAGCAAAAAAGTATTTTTCATCTTTTTTTAAAGAAAAGAAGATCTTTTACTTTGTTTTATTGAAATACAAGCCTCAGCTGCTAATAATGATTGGATATCTGGTTTTTTTTTAAAAAGTATTTTAGCAAGTATTTGTCCTTTTTGTCCAGAATTTGCCCACTTATTGTTGTTACAATATTCATGCCCTAAGATATTTTTGTCCATCAGTATCTGGGTATTACCCAAGCTGAGTGTTGGGATGAACCAGAAATCCATATTGACAGTCACTACAAGCAGCAGGATATAAAACTCAAATCTATAACACCTCAAACATTGGGATTAGCAGTCTTATCTGGATGCGCTTTTTGGTTCATCAAGCTCATTTTTACCTTTTCAAGCAAATTGCTGGAACTAGGTGACAGTACACTGTGCATTACTTTCTCGGAAAATAAGTGGTGATGTGCAAATCAGAGATACGCCTGCAAAAGTTACAAATTACAAAGGGTGGTCAGAATTGGGAATATTCTTTGTGAAAAAAATGTTTCAAAATGTCAGCAAGTAAGACAAAAGCAATAAAGCAGGTTATTTAATTGTTTGAAGATGCAAATACAGTTTCTTTAGTTTTGGGGATTAAAATAAAATGATAACTATTTCATCAGCAATTCTAATTAAAGACTGGTCAAAGAATTTGCCTGTATTTCAAACTACAAATATCAATCAGACCTGATTAGGAAAGTAACTTTTATAATATTGCTCAGTACTTGAAAAAGAGGATTACCATATAAACTATCATGTAAGAAAGGATTATATTATTACAGTCCTGTTTCATTATATTATTTTGCCTGAAAAATGTATCATTGGAGAATTATACAAGTAGTAATTTTTAATTTCTGTATGTAAAAATGAACCACATACTTAAAGGATTTCATTTCCAGTGTTGGCATGCTATCAGAAGTATTTCTTGCTCACATTCAACCCATATATGATTTTGAAAGAAAGCAGCAGAGCAAAGCCATGAACTGCAAGGTAGTTGTAATAGACTGTTTTACTTTTGATCAACACCAACATTATAGGATTCCCTCTACTTGATCAAATATTTTGTTTAGTAGGCATTAAATACCAGAACATGTGCTTACTGCTTAATTTAGTTGAGCTGGAATCCATGTTCTTGTTGTGGAATCAAATTTAACATTTCCCATCAGAAGAAATAAAAAGAATTTATCATTTATTGAGCCCATTCAGAGAAACAGATGAGTAGAATTATATGTACTACTAATGTATTTGTTGATAGAATAAAGACATAACAATTCATTCCCAGATGGGCATTCACATGTATGGATATTCAATGCTTTACTTCATAGACCCCCACCCCCCTAGCAGAATTAATCCCATGCTGAAATCAATTGTTCATGGGGTTAGGGTTATTCTGGAACAATTATATTATAGGACTGGGATATTCTGGGATGTGCCAAATATGATTTTGTTTATGTCACAAATGCAATGATTTGGAAAACCCTTCCTCTAGAGGTGCATAGCATGCTGACTTTCTCATCATTCTAAAGGGCCCATTCAGTTACAGTTGACTAATTTTGTTTTGAATGTTGTTTATGCTTATAGTAATTATTTTAAGTCTGTGTTGTTATTGCCGTGCACTTATTAGTTTTGTCAGATTGCAGTGGTAGACAAAAATGATATGTAAATCAATCAACTGTCAGAATGACATGCCCAATCACATCATCACATGAATATGTAGATGCCACCATCATGTCTGTCCATCATGATATCTGACATGATTGTATAAGTTATGGTATTATGTGGGATAATGCATATGCTATTTGATAGATGGGTGGCATTTCTCTAAAGACTAGATCTGCAATATAGACTTGTCCCCTGACTACTACTTGATGTCAAAATGGAAGTCATGGTTAGGGGTTCCTTCTCCTTGGAATAGATTTAGACAGAGATTTTGTTAGGTTTAATTCAGGAAGGCTTTAAAAACAATACCATTTGATGAGCTTTTATTATATAAAATTATATTTATTGTCAGCATCTGATAGGTCAGTTATTTGACAGAATTAACTTTAGAGAAAGATAGTTTGATGTAATGGCTGAAGCACCAAGGTGGAAACCAGGAAACTGAGCCCAATTTAAACACAAAATCAGCTGGATGACCTTGGGCCAGTCACTGCCCCTTGGCCCTCAGAAGCAGACAGTTACAAACCATTTCCAAAAGTCTTGCCAAAAAAAAACAACAGAGACTTTTCCAGCTAGTTGCCAGGAGCCAATAGTGACTTGAAGGCAGAATATAACTTTTTAATATTTTATTATCTGTGTTAACCATTGAGAATTGCAATAAATACTAATTTTAAATATATATAAATTGAAAATTAATAAATATGAATCATTCAAGTCCCATATTATATAAATCTCAGAATTATGTATTGGCCACAGGTATTAATACTTTTGAGATCTATATTGGAACCAACCACTTTGTCTCTTCAGCCAAGAAAATCTATAAGTGATAGTGTTCCAAAAGCAGTTTCATTGAGAAAAGTGATTTTTGAAACAAGTGGTTGTTAAAAATAATATGATGAGATAGCCTGATAATTTCTTTAATAAAGGTCTAAATTCTGCCTGTCTTCTGTTCCAAAGAAGTATTTACAATGTCTACCATCCAATTAGCCATTTTTATTAGTTTATGTAATTAGGTCCAAAGAACTTGTGGTTGGATATTCTGTCTCTCTCTCTTATTCTGTCTCTCTCTCTCTCCCTCCCTCCCTCCCTCCCCTCTTTTTTTAAATAAAACTTTAAAAAGAAATAAAAACTAAGGCAAAGTAATATAAGGAGAAGAGAGAAAAAGAAAGAAAGCAAAAGATGAATGAAAAGAAAAAAGCTTAAAAAATAGCAAAGAAAGAAAAAAGATACTAATCCAAATCTAAATCTAAGAAGTGGCTTCCAATAGTCTTCACAGTAGTTATAAGTAATTATACTTACAGTTATAAGATTAAAATGATATTTTAATCTATCTCTCTATAGTTACATCATAATATTCTTCTATAATATATCCTGTCTAATCATCAAAACCATAAACCATTTAGTTCATTTTTTTCATTTTTATGTAAAAGTCCATAAGAGTTTTCCAGTCAGCATTAAATGTAGATAGTTTATTTTCTCTAATCAAACAAATTCGTTTAGCCATTCCTTCATAGTGAATAGTTGAATTTTTCCATGTCTGTGTATAAAATAATGGAATTTGGAGTACAGTTGTGCACTGATTATAAATATGTATAAATTTTTGTTGAAATTTGAAACAGAGGAAGAACAACTTAAGCAATATATGATAACTGGAATAAGAACTTTGGTTATAATATACAGATGGATCAATGAGAAAATAAGTGATTAGTTGAATTTCAAGAGTTGAAATTTACATTACACTATGATTTCAAAGATATTTTTTATAAAATGATTAGTATATGACATCAGAGAAATTATCTATAATGTATAAAGGCATTTCAAATGTATGTTGGAAATGTGAACAACATGAAAGGACATTTTATCATGTTTGCTGCCTGGATACACTCTAAGCAACTTGTCTTCTTGCTCAGGTTAAGCAAAATAAAACTCATTTATCAAAGTTGAACAAACACTTGATTCAGTCATCTAATTAGAATCTGCTTTCAGTGTAGCATCCAAGTCAGAACAGATGTGAGCAATATTATCAGCAAAGTCTCTTGTAAATATGATACAGAGAGGTTTGAAAGATCCATTTTCCCTCTCCCTCCCTGGAAATTAGTGTATAATAGCCACTTAATCACCCAAAGCAACTCTTTTGGGAATCTCCGTACTGATACAATTGAGGCAAGGGGAAAAAAGAAGACATATTTGCTATCTATACTGCCACACAGTAGTCATAAATGGACTCTGATTTAATCTGATTTTTTTATCTACCATTACTCTAGTCATCTGCTGTGGTGCTTCATCTTCTTGAGATCTTTGAAAAACCATGGAGCATTGGACAGAAGCAGAGGATTTTTAGTAGCAAAACTGGTTAAGTCATTTCCCCATGGAACAGATTGAATAGGAGTTTCTTAGCCTAACTTGTTCTAATAATAAGAAAAGCTCTCTGAATATTTGGGAATATTTTAGTATTTGTTCCAGGACTTATCAAATCCATTTTGTACAGAAGTTGCATTTCAGTGAATCTAAACCTTACTACTTTTTAAATAGTGATTAGTAACTGACAGTATAATTCTGTGTAGAACTAGATATTCCTTGACATAGGTCCATAATTGCCATATAATTCTTAGTTGCAGTAGATTATGATAGTTCGGCATGAATATTAAAGTTCCCAAATAATCAATTTGCATCCTAAGATATAGGAGTGAAATCCTTTCTTCAGGAAGGTTTATTTTATTTATTTTATTATTTCATTTCACTTTATTTTATTTATTTATTTTGTCTTCATGAAAATACAGAATAGATAATTATATTGTTTTCTTTTCTTGGATTACCTGTACTTCGTACACATTTTTTAAAAAATCATATACTTTTCCTCAAAAAAGTTAACATAAAAAAAGATTTCCAGCCAGTACATATTAATAAGATGAACGTTTCATTCTTGAGGATGAATATTATATTACTTTCACTTTAAGAAACCTCTTAATAACAAACCGCAATAGGATCTACCAATCAATTATTGAATGTATCGAATAATAAATTATTTATTTTTGCAGACCAGATTAAGATATTTTTGTACTATATAAATTCAGTTAAATAATGTTCAGTAATAATATCCTTATTAAATGAGGATAAGCTCTTATGAAAGCTATTTTAATTAGAGAAAAGGTACAACAGTCACTTAAAAATGATCTTGTACTTTATCCATAGTGCTCTAGATGTGTTATGCTACTCAACATTATATTAACATTCATATTTTAATTTCAAATGAGCCATATGTTTTAATTTAGAACATTTTTGTTCCACACTTGCTAATATTAATAATAATACTCTGCTGTCTTCCATTCTTTTTTTGTTTTGTTTTGTTTTATTTCTTGGCTATCTGATAATTGGTTTGGAAGAATATATACCTGGGGTCATCTTATTTAGCTTATCTGTGCGAGAGAAAGAGTGCCAAATAATAAGGGAATGCAGCAATAAAAAGGGGGACAAAAAAATAGAGAGGAAGATTTAATCTTTGACCAATTTGAAACATAACCTAACGAATCCATAGAGAAAAAGATAAAGTGTGACTATGAGTAAGTTAACTAAACACATTACATTGTGAGAGAGCAAATGGAGTTAGTCCATTGTACATGTTTAATTTCCTATTAGTCTCTGGCGTTTACTACTATGGTCTGAGTTGGGGCATCTGTAAATTCAGTTAAACACAGTGCATTGTCTAAACATATCACAGCTCCAATCAGTCACCCTGACTGCTGATAAGAAGCTTCTTGTATTATTGAATCTACAATAGGGAGGCTCTGCAGGCACAAAGATAACAGCTGGGTATTTCACTTTAAGTATAAGGAAAAACAGTGGTTCCTCTTTGCTGCTAGAGCACTGACATTTATTACTGCCCTCTGATTTGTTTTATTCTACTGATGTGAATTTGCTTTCATGCACTTTATATCTCTCCCCCTCCTTTAACTTTGGATGACTATCTATGAAACAGTGAAGGAAAAAACAAATAAACTAAAATCAACTTTCATGTTATTACACAGATAGCAGGAACTTCAGTGTTCCCGCCTGCCTTTTAAGGATTCTTTCCTGATTTATACTGCTGACACATTTTGAACTTGTATAGATGACAGGCTGTCTTTTGTTTATTCTTTTACCCTTCCTCTATTATGTATTCATGTGGATTTTCATGAGGCTTCTTTATCAGATCTCTTTAAAATACACAATCCTTAGACCTCATTCACTAACTGAAATAATAGAAGAGAGGCTTGTTCTTTTCCTGTCTTTAAATTACTATATCAGTAGTTCATGTACACATAGCCACAAGTTTGGATTATCATTGTATTAAACTGTGGTTACTAATTTATTAAGAGGCAAATATATTTAATAATATGACAAGGTATGAAAATTCTAGATGTTATTCCAACTTAAATATACATATATCTGTAGCAACAGAACTGATATAGCTATAGAGATATAACAATTCTGAAATCAAAGAATAGTTTTTAGAAGTAAATGTGTAATACATTTACAATACTTATCCAACAATCGTAAATCTATAGATCTACCAATCAAACATTGGTATTTGTGCTCCCCCCCTCAAATGTGTTGGGTACTAAAACATCCAAAAAAATAAGAGTTAAAATTGCAAAGATGTAAAGGAGAGTAACATAAATGTATCCTAAAATCTAGCATCATTTTGCAATTGAGATAAATAAATTGTCATTTGATGGAGATATTGGGATGGAAACAGTTTTCCTGAGAAAACTGATCTATAGATGGCAGGTCCACCAAAAATTCTTTCTTCTTATTCATGTGTTCATTAAATGTACATCTCACATTTTTATTGTTAGTCTTGAAAATATACTCAAAGATGCTTTTTCTTTTTTAAGAGGCAACTGGACTTTCTGGTTTTTCTTTGAAGACATTTCTCTTCTCATCCAAGAAGCTGCTTCAGCTCTAGAGTTGTTCTTGGATGAGAAGTGAAACATCTTCAAAGAAAAACCAGAAAGTCCAGTTGCCTCTTGAAAAAGCACCTTTGGGACAACCATGACGTGGATGACTGAGAATTTCCATAGACATCTCGAAAAAAGATTACTCTGTATAAGCCATTCTTTGGTTCTCAGAATGAAGACAGAACTTTGATAAGGAAAGATAATCTCAATGTTCAGGTGGACACATAAGGGAGAAGTTATTTCCAAAGTCCCATTCTACTGTACAAAGAAATTCCTAGGTCAAACCAATAATGGCTTTATACATACTATTTTTTTCTTGTGTGTTGATTTTTTTAACAAATTGGCATTAACAATATGATTTCATGAATATTTAGACATTTCCCTTAATGTATTTTATAGGAAAGCAGAAGCTTGGAGCATGTATTTTAAGTGCATTCACAAGCACATACACACAAACACAGAATCATATTTTTAGATTTAAATTGCTTATTATAATATTTAGAAACATGTACTTGGTATATTATTTATTATATTTATATTACATATTACATTTAACTTTTATATTGACTATTGAGTTAAATGTGGCATTATGTGATAATTTCAAAATCCTTTATATCAGCATTCAAACCAACAAGATCCCAAAAATTATGAATTTGAATATTGAATAGCTTGTCAAATTTATAGGTTTATAAATCTATTCCATTCGTTCAAAATTTTCTTCATGAATTTTCATTATGAGCATTTTAAATACAACTTTTACAACCTATCTAAATAAACAAATTGCCTGCTAACTTGTATATATATGAAATTAATTTCCTTATTTTATTTGATCTTTATCTTAAATAAAATTTCCTATCCTAAATATCATCAGTATTTGTGATTAGCTTTGTTAAAAGACAGTTACTTGTTCTCCTTATCCTTTCTTAGCAGTACTGCAACTCCAGCATTGCCCGTTTAATTAAATCTGAATTTCTTTATATTGCTTTGTTGGGCTCATTACAGGCAAAGACATAGTGGAAATCATTTTGGTATCCCAAGACAATTCTATGTTAACAATGCACAGAACTTTGCTCTCCTTTTTACTCCTTCCTGAACCCTAGATAAGCCCCAAGCCCCAGCTAGATTTCATTACTATCATATATTCTTCTTGGTCATCTTTTAATATTTGAAAGGATAATTTGTTAACTGGAAATTGTCAATTTTTCCCCCTTTGGCTGAAATATAATTTTCAATTTTTAATTTGATTCATTTAAATGAAATCATTAATCAGAGTTGAAACTGAGTTAATTTTGTGGAAAATAAATGAGGTTGTTAGAATGAACATTATTAAGTAGGCTCTTTGCAAAGAAAAGGATAACAGCTAAAAATGTCAAAGACACTTTAAACTGTACTCATTGAGAGCTAAAATAGAATGATTCCATCTCTTTCAGTTACATGTAGTAGGTTTTTCTTTTATAAAAATAAGGGGAGAAAAAGGGAATAGTTTACACTTAAAAATTGAAGAAAATAGAGCCTAGGCAGTGTTCTATTAAAAAGGTAGCAGTGTGGAGCATTTAGATGGCACTGGATGGGAAGAAAAGCATAGGTCAAAATATTCGTTTTGTCTTTGAGTGATTCTATGTTTAGGCAAACTACATATTCCCCTTTCACTTTATTTCTGTAAATACCACCCATTATTTTTCTTTCACACAACTGTACTGTGAAGAGGCAAATTACAGGGAGAGGTGGCAACAGTAGGAGAAGAGTAGTTTCATTTTGCAACTTCTGTCACAGCCAGAGTTTCAAGCCTAATTACATGTTTACTTACATAGTGCAGCATTTTTCTTAGCAGATCTGCTTAAAATTGCACTGCACAAGTATTAAAAGGCACATACAACCTGATCTAATTTGTGTTTTTATTTAGATGAAGAAAGTTATAAAAATGAAATATGCATAACTAAGTTCCCAGTTTTAGCAATCCAGCTGCTCAGAAGGGGAAGGTTCTTTCTTCATCATGAAATGAGTCTATGGACTATGACAGATACAGTGAAGCTGAAGTTGCAGGACCTTGGACAGCTCTGAACAGATAACTTGCTCTGACAATTCCTAGAATGTGACAGCTCTTTTATTTTTCTCAAGTCACACTGCAGCTTCAAAGCTTCATTCCTTTCACAAAAAGGCCAAAGTTTTAAAGGAGTTAGCAATCAGGGCTTGAATGCTGGCACTTTGTAGCATATCAGTCTTCTTCATTCATAGAAAGAAGTCTCTGCATGGAAAGCAGATTCTGAGAAGCCCTTAATATAAAGGATCATTGTCCCTCGAGAGGGTCTTCCTGAAGGCATTCTTGGAAATCCCAATTTGAGAAGTTTCTGCTTCAAAATCCTCCTAATTGATATGTTCTTCCTCTGACTCAACATTTCTGCAGCTTATGTATGGTTTTTTTCTTTTTATAATTTTACACATTTTTCTTTTATTTACTTCATTTTTTGAATTTAGTTTATAAAGAAATTTTTAAAAGTGAAAACGTTATTGCACCTTGCCCTTTTGGTTCTCCTGGATGAACTTCTTCAGTGTCAGAGAAAACATGTTTCAACCCAGAAATTTGATTTAGTTCTCTATATTTCCATATGACCACTACTAAGCTTCAAACTGCATAACTGAGTTCAGTTGGATCAGGCCCAATAGTTTTCAACCAGAAAATAAAAATTAAATTCTATATACTGTTAACATCTATATGTTTGAGATGACAGATTAGAAGCTTGCTTAGCAGATTTTTTTTTACTGCTTCCTAGTATGTAAAGTCCCTAGCAAAACAAGCTTCTTAAAAGGATAGACAACAGAGGTTCTTGAGTTGATTTTTATTAACAGACCCTACATTATTGGTTGTTGTTATTGTTGTTGTAACACTACAACTACCATCAACAGATATTGTCCAAGCCTGCATAAGTTTATCGAATTTGGATTGAATGTCATTCAGAGAAATAAAAATAATTGTAGAACTGGAGAAGCTGTGAGAAGGCAGATCTCTCCTGGTGCCTTTGGAGTAGTCTCTACAGCATGATTACTGAGCGCCTTTTTCTATTTCTGCCATGTCTTGTAATTGATGGGAGGTAGGGCTATAAGGAACCTTGCTGGATAACATAGAAGAAGGTGAACTTAGTCTTTTGTCAAGCCTCTTTGGGGAGGAAATAGAGTCTTCCTTTCCTGAGCTGAGCTAGCAGACTTGTACGCCCAGACAAAGGTGTACGTATAACTCTATGGGAATCATGGTATGGTAGAAAGGATACAATTTTTTTGTTTGTTTGTTTTCCAAACTTGTCTTATTGCTTCCCTGGCTTTCTTTTACACTTTTGAGTGCTGTCTGAGCTATTTCTTAGTTACTTCTTTCCTTTGATGGTCATTTCCAGAATAATCTTGCAAATAGCTTAATTCCACAACCAGCTTCTTTTGCCTTAATATTTGTTATACTAACAATGTTATCTTCTAAAGTTAGGATTAAGACAGCTCCCTTTGCTTTCTTCTTACTAAGTAGTCTTTAATCACTTCTTTGATATAAAATTGGCCTGAAGTATAAAAAAAATATGGTTGATGGTTCAGGCCCTCTGATTGGATCTGTCACTGTAGACCTACTGTTAATATTGTGAACACGTTGACTTTTTCAGCCTTCTATGCAGGTTATGACACTTTAAATGTAGATTTCATGGCCCAGTTTTAATGCTTTATCAACTGATGAGAGGCACTTTTCAGAGGAAAATCAAGATCAGACAGTTCTGTACTTAATGTGAAAATGCAAAATGGCAAAGCTTGCCTAGGTTATAAGGCTTTTGTTGTTGTTATTGTCAGTTGATATGCAGATATGGGGAAAAGAATATATTAGTCAGATTCAAACTGTTTTTGTAATTTTTTTAAAAAAAACTACTGCACATATATAAGTCTGTACACACACACACACACACACACACACATGGTCTTTCGAAATCAAGAGGTGAGAAGAATGATCCTTCCAGAACTCCAAACTATGAATAGCAATATGCAAAGTACATTTTGAGGAGCAACATGATTGTTGAAAGCTGGCAGTTAATATCAGTGAATATACTTGTAAAATGCCCTTAGGCAACTGAGTTGACCACTGTCAGTAAATAAACTGACAAGGTAGATGGACTCTTGGTCTGCTAAGTATTTTTTTAAAAAAATGGGGAAAAGATTGTTTGAAAAGAAACTAAAGATAGAAACAAATTGACAGATATTTTATGTGTGGAATGTATATTTTCAGTAGATTTTGTAATAAGGAATACATTAACTTACCTATTCACTACCCAGAGAATTCCAGTTACTAAACAATTGATACTTTATTAAATAAACAATACATACTGCTACAAAAGTAAAAAGTAAACAGGTGATAAGCATCTAATTACAAGAAAATTATTTTTTCTTATTGCTTGGATTATGAAGATATAGCAAAGGTTTACTTATTTTTGCAGCTGGATTATAAGTGTGCATGCTTCTGTGAGTGTTACTGTATCTAGTAGTTTGATTATGGTATGAGAATAATTTGATTTCACTGTTAGAGTTATGGCCATTGAGTATGATAAGTCTTTCTTTCTTTCTTTCTTTCTTTCTTTCTTTCTTTCTTTCTTTCTTTCTTTCTTTCTTTCTCTCTCTCTCTCTCTCTCTCTCTCTCTCTCTCTCTCTCTCTCTCTCTCTCTCTCTCTCTCTCATTTCAAATGCTTTGTTCAAGCTTTGAAGACAAAACATTACCCCCTCAAGCTCTGGCACTGAACAGTGGCCTGTTTGTTTTCACAAGCTGAAAATTAAGTGTTCGCATGAGCTCATTTACAGAGAGTGGAGTTGGCAGCATTATCAGGAGTAGAGAAAGGAGCCCTGAAGATGAAAAGCTATTGCAGTGACAGAAGTCTTTATTAGGTTGGGCAGTAATGGAATGTGGTGTACACAGGATAAAGTGACGGCTACCTAGAGCGTTTAGGGGAAACTAGAAGAGTAATCATGTTTTGTGTTGTTCTGAGTCTGGCTTTCTCAGTGATCCTACTGACCCCAGGGAATGTACGGAATAAAAAAAGTCGACTGCATATAAATATACAGAAGAAAAAGTAAGGGTGGCATTACATAATAAGACTTTTGCTTGTTCTCTGAGGCACCATATGGCACGGAATCAATGGTGTTCAAAAGAAAAAGGGCAAAACTAAGGACTTTAAATTTAAATGAGCATGGTCAGCAGATTAGTTGCCTCAAAGCAATGCTCACCAAGAACTGCTGTTAAACATGGTTTTATTTTGTTAAAGCAGTACATTCATCCTGTGGTTCAAGTCAGAGAATCCTTTATGGAAAACACTGAAACCACAGTGAATTCCAGTTCTGACTGCCTATGTTGTGGAAGGAAGTCAAAAATATTTGCTTTTGGGAGTTCTGCACAGATATAATGAGGCATTAGAAGTGATATGCCATGTCTCCCTAGCACTGTGCATATTAGAATTCAAACAAATCTTTACGTATTTAACAGATTTATATGGCCATCCATCTTAAGCAACTCTGTGTGGCTTACAACTTACTCCAATCTTGGAAGTTTGTTTCCATCAGGAGAAGGAATATGCTCTTGGAGTTTTATGTCTCTAAGGCAGAGACTGCAATTCATAAACTCCCCAGTCAAAAGTTTTCAGCTTCTTAATTTCCTATGATTTCAGGGGTAAGTCCAATGGTTATGTAATGTGAGAGAACAATGATAAAATAGGCAAGTTGTTTTTCTTGAAAATCAGTCTTCCATTTTCCAAAACAGAAACAATTCATTTTTCTGCATGTGCTTATATATGGTCAATGACAAGGCAATTACAAAAGAAATAATAGTTTTTTGTTTGTTTGTTTTATTTTGTTGAGCTATAACTGGAAATTATGGTTTCCTGCTATATGAGTGAGGCTTAGAAACATCCATAATTCCTGGTTATTTTTGAACTGAAATGGAAGACAATCATCACTATGAAGGCTCCATAGCTTAATGTCATAACTCATGTTTTGTGTGCAGAACATGGAGAAATCCTGAATATGACTGAGAAACCTTTTATCTGAAATTTTAGATAGCCTTTGCCATTCCATGAGTATCAGTATTCTGGTTTTATATGATATAGTTTTCTATATCTCTCTTTTTCTCTCATGCAGAACACAAGACTGCTAAGCAGAAGTCAAGACAGTATTATGCCAACTGTCTTTAATCTTATCTGTATACAAACATATAGACTCTGTATATGTGATTAGAGTTTGGACATTTTATAGGACTTCACAATACTGGATCCCAATTTCTCCTACATGCATTTAAGTGACCACGAGGATAGGATTGCTCATTCTGGGTTGCTTCTGGCAGTTTAAAAAGAAAGCAAAACAATATGTAGGAATGATACATTTTGAAAGGCTCTTTAAAAATACTCATTGCAATAATAATATGTGATTATAAATATATTGAAGATATTTCCTAACATTTCTGTTTTAAAAGGAATGGTAGCAGACTAATGTTGGTATTATTTTTTTATAATTAACTAGAGTGGATTATATTTTATTGGGGAAAGGACTAGTTTTCCCCCCGCTTCCTTTTACTGCATTTTAGTCTTCATTAAGGTTTATCTTCCTTCTTCAAGCCAATATAAAATCCAAAATTCTTTTGTGTGAGGAAGAGTGCATTCACAAAGCAAAGCCTTCTGAATTGTTGGTAGGGGACAAAATAAAGAACTAATTGTCACTCTGGTACTTATAAATTTCAAAGCTGCTATGAAATTCAAATTGAAACCTAAAATGCTTTTATAACCGCCTCTGGTTTTCCAATAGCCATCAAGCAGGCTTTGCTTCAAGTTTCAAATGGCCCATTTTTACAATATGTTTGTTGATGTGTTTGTGTGTGAGAGACACCCTTCTCTCATAGAGATAAAGTTCTGGCTTAAATGAATAAATAAATAAATAATCCATTACAGTTTGACTAGGGTTTTTTTTTCCTGAAGTATGTTTATGACTTGAAAAAACATAGAAATCCAAGTTAAAGAAAGGATACACATTAGTCTACTCACAGAGACAATAATAATAGTAAATTGAGGGGAAAAAATCATTTCATTTTATTGTTCCCCCCTCCCTCCTCCCTCTCCTAGTTAATTTACTTAGAGTGAAAAGGAACTGTTTCTCCCCCTTTCCCTGAAAAAGATAAGAAAAATTAAGGAAAATTCTGGTGATAGATAAGATACAAGGTAGTACTTATGTTAGGAGTTGGCCAAAGATGGTGTATTCATATCTTATTTTCACTGTACATCTTTCTTCACTCTGTAGTGTCCAAAGAAAATATTTTATGAGACCATATCTTGCATAGACCATTTCACTAAGGCTGCAAAATGATGGCAAGATATATAATCATGAGCAAAAGAAACCATCAGATTTTTGTAACCTGGCACCAATGAAGTAAATTTAAAAACATCACCAAATAAATTTAAGATAGTAAAATAGATGACTCTTTTAAGAGAAAACCACCCCCAAGAATATTAGAAAATTGAATATAACAGTATAAATACACATATAGCCACCCACTCATATACGGCCTGACCTTTCCCTTCAAACAAATGAATTGTAGGTATTATTTTTCATTTCTGTATGAAAAGCACTATTTTGTTTGGTGCTTATCTCCTTGCTGTAGAATAATAACAGTTGCAAACAAAAACCAATCCATATTTAATTCACTGATTCTATTCAGCATTTAATTATGCCCCATTTTGCCATCCATGTACTTCAGTGGTGGGTTCCTCCCGGTTCAGCCCGGTTCTCCCAAACCGGTAGCGGTGTCGATATGATGTCACCGAACCGGTTCTGCCCCTTGTGCCCCAAGCCCCCCACCCCCCATGCCTCCACCCCCACCCCCGCGTTATTCTTACCTTTTATTTGGCCCCACCCCCAATCTATTGCTGCCTCCTGAGTCCCAGCTGATGGCTACAGGGAAAAAACCTGTTTAAACTCTTGCCATGGGGCTTCAAAGGGCCGCCCTACAACTGATCGGTGTTAAAAGAAAACAAATGAGTAGACCAGTGCCTGCAAAAATAGATGAGTAGATCAGTGTCTGCAAAAATAAATGGGTAGACTAGTGCCTGCAAAAATAGATGAGTAGATCAGTGCCTGCAAAAATACATGAGTAGATCAGTGCCTGGAAAAATAAATGGGTGGACCAGTGCCTGCAAAAAATAAACGGGTTGATCAGTACAGCTCTGCAAGCAGTTAAAAGCCTGGTAGACCAGTACCTCTGCTAAATCCTAAATAATTGTCACATGACCATCCAGCCATGCCCACAAAATAAGCCACGCCCACAGAACCGGTAGTAAAAAAGTTTAGAACCCACCCCTGATGTACTGCTTGATGGGGAAAAATATAATGTAGATGTTCCCAGTTTGCCATGCATTTTTTACAGATGAATTAAGCCTTTACTTTATTTTTTTAAAGTTATACTTTAAACGTATATAATGAGCAATGAGCCAAGTGTACCATAAGAACCTTACACTGAGGTTGAACAATCCAGCATGGTCTTCCTCTCTGGAAGACTATATTGTGAAAACTGGAACACACTGATTGTCATAGTTCTTCTTTGTATTATTATGGTTTATTGCATAGTGAGGCAGATATTTTGACTTGATACTTTGATATTTTGATTTGGCATTTTTATCCACCTCTTGAGTCCGTCCCAAGAACCTGGGATAAGCAGATGTTATTGTTCGATGGAATTAAAGGTATTGTTGTAGTTCCAAAGTTTCAAAGCTGTTCCAATTAAACCTGTCTTTTGCAATTGACTGGTGATAATTTTGTCAATGCTGATGGTGTTTAAGTGGTGCTCCAGATGTTTTGGGATTGCACCTAAGGACCTATTATTATGTCTTTGCTTTCTTTTTTCATATTCAGTCTACTTTTAGTTGCAGGTCTGTATATTTTGTTATTTTCTCCAGTTCTTTCTCTTATTATTATTCTGTCTTAACTGAATTTTCTTTTCTTCACAATGAAATCTCTGATTCATGATTACATAATAGAACTAAAAAGTCCTCCTAGTGCTGAATCAAATGTACTTTTGTTATATATCAAACTAATTGCTTAAGTCGTACTGCTTTACAAATGTTAACATAATTTTAATTGTGCTATTTTAATGTTAACTGGAAAAAGATAGTGTGATAGAGCATATTTTCATGAGAGTACATGTCCTTGATTTGAAGACTTGTTTCTATCTTTCAAACATGTAAAGTTAAATATATTTCATTACATAAAACTTGATAGTTCACATACAACTTTAGATTTCCTTCCCAATCTCTTGTCATGACAATTCTGAATATGTACAGTATATTATGCGAATGAAATGAACATTTATTACCATAGATAAATTTCAAGGAGGGGATTGATTGAAGCATTATTTCATGGCAATAAAACCAGAGGCCTCAAAATTGCAAACTGCATATTCTTTTGACTTGTTTATTCAGTTATAAGTAAATGCTACACTAGAGGTAGTCTTATTCTATTAAACTGATAATAATTCTGGCGATTGTTTTATTTATTTATTTTGTCTTTGACTATAAATATGTGTAATGTTTCTTCTAGCTTTGTTTTTCTGTCCTATAATTCTTTTTTTTAATGTACTGTAAAATCAGTCATGACAATAGTGAAATTTTATTTCACGTGTATTCTATATCACGTGTATAAAATTTCACTATTGTCATGACTGATTTTACAGTACATCTACATGATCCAATATACAGATCCACCAAGTTCTATTTATATAAATAGATCTTAGTGGATCTGTATATTGGGTTGTGTAGATGTATTGTAAAATCGTCATGACAACAGTGAAATTTTATAATTTATCTATTTTATATAAATAGATCTTGGTGGAACTGTATATTGGATTGTGTAGATATGTGCAACAAGCAATAGACATGTGGGGACATCATTTTACTTACAGGTGCAAATGAAATATGCAGGAAAAATTCCACCAGGTTATTCATGAAGGAGTAAATCTACTCCCTGCCCTTAACTTTCTGACCAATCCTAATGAAGGAACTGCAGGGACTGAAAGGCAAAGGAAACTGTGATGTCCTGCCTCATTTCCCTCCTTTATGTGCACTGATCAATGAAGAATTTTTTGCTCCAGTTGGCCATGGCTGCATTATCCTGGCTGGTGGAGTGATATTGATTTTCTGGCTTGAGAACAAATTGGTATACACATGATATTTATTTTCCTAGGTGGAGAACAAATTGGTGGTGCTTGGCATTTTTTGTACTTTATTAAAGCTAAGTTGAACATAAATAAATTATATAATGAATTAAAATAATTTAGATTGCCCACTGCCTTTACTAGATATTTGTAGTTGTCCACATATCCATGAAAGTTTTATGAGAATAATGATACTACTCAGTGCTTCATACTTTGATTTTACCATCTCTACCTTTTCTTAAACCAGGAGGGGAAGGGTGCAGGGTAAACTCTGTTCCAGTTACTACATAAATAAATTGGGCCAATAGTGGTTTATGAGTCAGTTAAGCTGTGATCTCTGTATAGACAGAAATTTTAGGCTTTCCATAAATTCAAGAGGTTGCTGTACTTAGATATAACACATGTTCAAAGAGAAGACATGTTACTTGAAATGTATGCAATCAGACAATTTAGTAGCAGATTTTTGCTACCTGCAGTGAGTGCTGTTTTCTGGAGTGCTGTTTTAGGTTTGAACCTAAACTCTTGTAGTGGGAGCATGCATTTGGTGCTCTTCTGTTCATGTCAATCACTAGGATCTTTTTTTCCCTTTCTGGATCCCTGAATGCATCCCAAAGCTTCTAGCTCATAAATGGGGGGGGGGGGGGGGAATGCTCAGCTGCATATTATTTTCAAAGTTGATACTGAGATCTTGATTTCATGCTATCAGTACTTCACAGTTGGATTACTATAATGAATTTTATTTCGATCTCCTCATATCTCATGTGACTTGCTAGTAAATGGTCCAGAACTTAACTGTTAGATTTCTTTCTTTTGAGGTGTCACTGGCTTATCACTTGAATTCTTTTCAATGGAAAGACTTTTCTAGGGTCATTTGAAATCGAGACCTAGTCTTGTCCTTCAAATGACTTCAATTAATTTTTAGCATTGTGGTTTCTTATCTCCCCTCCCCACCAATAAAGATCATAGCCTGGAATGTTTTGACTTTCAAAATCAGCCTCTCAATAGTTATTAGATTATTTTTGCTTGATTTTTTGTAGTTAAGAGTTCTTGATAGTTCTGAAGGAAGTTAGTTTAGACTTCTTTCAAAAGCAAAGATTTCTTTTAGAACAGAGTCAAGTTCTGTTTAAAACCTGTAGCAACAAAACTTCTTAATATTAAGGTTTCTTTCATGGATGACATGAAGTATCACTTTTCATTTGTGGTCACTGATTGGACAAATATCCATTGGCAGTTGGTTGATTCATCACAGTGTAAGTAAAGGACATGCAGTTGAGCTCTTAGCAAAGCTTCTTTAGCCAAGCTAGTATTCTTTCATGGCACATCTTAGTTAATATATGCACACAACCTCATTACCTTATGGTCCTTCATTGATGTACCATTTCAGAACATTGGTAAATGATTAATTACTTGCCTTTATACCCCTTCCATTTAAATGCCTCTTCAGCGTAGGAGATTAGCTTTTTAGAAAGGCTAAACTGCTTTCTAATATACTAGTTTGATACCAACAGAGAATTCTTAACAAGGAAATATTTTCAAATGTTTACATTTCAGTTTGGGATATCAAACGGCATAAGCAAGTATTTCTGGTGGTAAGAAGAGAAGTTCTGCTTCAAGTGTACCCAGGCTCTTTTTGAGAGAAAGAGCAGTGGGGGCCATGGGAGACTCACATCAACTTTGATAGTCAACCTTAAAACCTAGGCATAACTATGGATGTTGTCATCTTATTTTACTCACTTGAGCTCTAGGATTTAATGGAATATTTTAAAAATTACATCAAAACTTAAAATAGAATAGAATAACAGAGCTGAAAGGGACCTTGGAGGTCTTCAAGTCCAACCCCCTGCGTGGGCAGGAAACCCTACACCACTTCAGACAAACGGTTATCCAACTTCTTCCAGTGTTGGAGCATTCAAAACTTCTGGAGGCAAATTATTGCACTGATTAATCGTTCTAACTGTCAGGAAATTTCTCTTTAGTTCTATGTTGCTTCTCTCCTTGATTAGTTTCCACCCATTGCTTCTTGTTCTACCCTCAGGTGCTTTGGAGAATAGCTTGACTCCCTCTTCTTTGTGGCAGCCCCTGAGATATTGAACACTGCTATCATATCTCCTTAGTCCTTCTTTTCATTAAACTAGACATATCCAGTTCCTGCAACTGTTCTTCATATGTTTTAGCCTCCAGTCCCCTAATCATCTTTGTTGCTCTTCTCTTCATTCCTTCTACAATCTCAACATCTTTTTTACATTGTGGTGACCAAAACTGAATGCAGTATTTCAAGTGTGGCCTTACCAAGGCATTATAAAGTGGCATTAACACTTCACCTGACCTTGATTCTATCCCTCTGTTTATGCAGCCTAGAACTGTGTTGGCTTTTTTGGCAGCTGCTGTTCACTGCTGGCTCATATCTAAATGGTTGTCCACTAGGACTCCAAGATCCCTCTCACAATTACTACTATTGAGCAAGGTACCACAGATACTGTACCTGTGCATTTTGTTTTTCTTGAATGTTCATGTAAAGCTTAATGTTTTAGATGTGAAATCAACTATTTGCATTGGTCATTAAGAAAAAAAATGAACCCTATCTTTTCCCATTTTGCCTTCTGTAAAAAGAGGGAAATGCTCAGACCAGTTAGATTGTCTGAAGGAAACAATTCCACACCAACTCTATCATTACTGCTTTATAGATCCTGCTTTGGTTTTTCTTGGTCAGTTACATCAGCCTTTGGATTTAAGAATATAAGAACACCCCTGCTAGACCAGCAGTATCATTTTAGCATTTTGTTGCTCCAGTGACCATAAACATGACTTGAGTCCGGTACCACTTTCCTAATCGTGAGCTATAATACTGAAGGCACTGTAAACCCATCCTGGCTAGCGGCCATTGGTAGCTTGACCTCTCTTTTTATATCATCCAATTAAATTGGAATTAGCTGAAGGCTCTGATAAATAGTGTCTGAAACCACATCTGGACAGTGAAAGGCTGATTACTCTGTACAGTTTAGGTTAATATTCTTATTTCTACATAATTTTGTAGGTCAGAAAGAAAAAAAAAGTCCAATTTCAGCCCTAGAATTCAAGAATCCCTGAATATATCTATTATAGCATCAAAAACCTCATGAAGAGGTTTGTTAAGGATCTGTTGGGAAATGGTCTGTCATATTTATGACATAACATAGTTATGTCTTAACATAGTTTAATATTGCACTGGATTACTGCATAAAGCAATTAATTAAGATTTGGTTGCTCATATTTGCTTTTTTGAAATGAATTTAACAGCTGCCCAGTAGTGGCAAAAATATTTACCAATGGGATTCAGTCAAGCTATATAAAATAGTTCTGAAATTCTGGAGACAGCTCCAGCTATGCTTTATCATCCTAAGTAAATGGGTAATTAGAACTGGGTGTAAAACTGAAATCTTAGTGCTTGCTTGTTAATAATTCAGTGGTTGTAAATTTTGGACCTGATAAATTTTGGTCTCCTGGATAATAAAAGGATTTATTTTATTTCATGAGTAATGACTTTCCTTTAATTACATTAAAGAGGAGATAATGGCAATTCTCCATGCTTAAGGCAACATTGTTATTTGTCCTTTTTTCCCCTCATATTAAAACATTCATTTAATCTTGTCCAGGAATAAAATGTTGGAGGCCTGTCAGCATCAGTTTTATAGATAACTCTTCTTTTAAAAAAGATATTGGTTATCATAAGGCTCAAGGGCTGCCTTGCCAGACTCATTTATTTCCATTTACCTTTTGTCAGCATTGCAGATGGAAGACATTCAATTAAATCATGTCACCTGTTACTTGTGATCTAATTTGTATTGTAAATGGCACAGATTAGAATGCCAAGCTTCACATGCCCCCAACTTTTTGAAATTATGTAGAACAGTAATCCCTTTGGAAACGTTAGGAAAAGTGTGCATATGAGAAGAATCGTTACTTATGCACAGTGTGTTCCAAGGTCCTTGTCAGGTCTTCTAAGATCAAATCTATCCTGCTTATTTTTCCATCCATGCTTCAAACAAGTTATCTTGGCACGAACAGCCCTTCCATTAGGAAGAGTTAAGTAACCACCTTACACAGCAGGTCCTACAGGTGTCTATGGAGGACAATAGTAGCAGCCCCACATCATCTGTTCCTCTGCATTAGTGAACATCCCTAAGCTGTCTCTTTGTGTTTAGTTGGAAAATGGATACTCTCCTAGTAGCAGGGTTGAAGAAGGTTTTTGCAGCTGGTCCCATGGACTTTTCTACATGGACTTGCACTTAGCTAGGTAGCAAAATCTATTAAACTTGGATGATACTGACAACTTGTACAGGATTAATATTTGGATGAGAAACTATTGAAAATACCAAGGCTGTAACACTAGACTAGGAGCTTGAAAATAACATTTATTTATTTTTTATTTTATTTTATTTCGTCAAGCATGTATTTTATGACAGGTACAAGTGTAAACATAATTATAAATACATGAAAATGGATACGAATAAAAGAAAACATTAAGACAGGAACGGTAGGCATGCTGGTGTGCTTATCAATGAACAATAATATAAAACTTCTAGAAACTAAATGTAAAACAGAATTAAAACAAACATAAAACATCTTATAATAAGTTCATAGCACATATTGTTAAAATAAGAACATGGGTGTTAAAGATAAAGATTTTATTCTCTTTCTCTCCTTGTAAAACAAATGTGATTGGAACAAAGAAGAGGCATCTTCTCCATTTCAGGAAACTAAATATCATGGCATAGCTTTGAGATTAAATCCAGTAAACTGATCAGTATTGTGCCTTATTTTTCCAAGAACATCTGATTTTTATATTGTTCTGTGCGGTATTATAGTGAATCTTCTTTCACTTAAAAAGTTACCTACCCCAGTGTTTAGGTCTTGAAGTCAATTTCATTGTTCTTTGGATTATGAGTATTTTTTTTCTTCTTCCAAAAATATTGTCGTCTTTCTCCTCTGAACATTATATTCTGTACATAGACACATTCATGGACACACTTCCCATTTTTACACTGCCCTTACTAATATGCTTCAGACTGCAGATAGCTATCAAGAGACAGAAACCAACTTCCCTTTGCTAATTGTTAATTCAGCAGTAGAGCAGGAAAGCTTTAACATTATCCGTACCTTTTATCTTTTTTGATGACTTAGGATTCCATTTCCAAAAAATTGCCTTGCTGATAGATATGCACTTTTTGTAACTTCATTGCTTCTTAGCTTTACCTGCATTTAGTTTTACCACTGCAGAGCTGAATAATTTTAGACCCATTTAACATTATGTCAAATTTTTGAATTTATTCATTAATTAATCAAATTTAGATGGCCACCCATCTCACAAGAAGTGACACTGGGTGGTGTACAATATTATTCATTATTACTTTTTGACAAACAAAAATATTTTTAATGTATTGAAATTGATATTTTTGTTTGAGTTTAATAAAAACAGGGAAGGAAATTGTTTTTGTTGTTCAGGCATTTCTACTTGCCAGCCAATGGACATCCTTTTATCAAGATTAACTGCTTTTTTGACCTGTAGGAAATTCAAGCTTGCATCATCAGTGATGCATTTTTTTCCCTTTCATCTTGGTTTTTCCAAACATCATGAGTCTTCAGGAGTCTTGCCTTTGTATTATGTGTCCAAATATTTAAGCTTTAGGTTCACTTTTTGTAATTTCATTGAGCCTGAATTTACTTCATATTATACTGACTGAAGTCCCAAATATTTTCTCTAACATTACAGTTCAAAAACTTTTGTGCACTTTTGATGGTTCAGTCCAAATGCTACAAGGGTTTTTATCTACATTTTTCTGTAATGTATAGCATTAAAACATTAATGTGATCAGTAAAGCAAACATAGACATTTATTTATTTCCTAGATTTATATTATTCAAAAAGCAATACATGTAATGCTTGTTCCTCCCATTATTTTCCATAAGTGGCATAATTTAAGATTTTAAAAATGATTTCATTTAAGGTGTTAATTAACATTAGCTAGCATTTTTATTCTTAAATTAACAATGCTATCTTATTCTCCTATACAGGACAATGTTTGAAATGAAAGATTGCTCTAATGCTCCTTCTTTTATCTTTTTAAGTATTAATCTTTTGCGTTATATTTGTTTGTATATTGCCTTTGCTAATCTTGCCTAAACTTTAGTTATGAAATTCAATTTCATAACACTTGCCATATGTATGGAGTGCAATTTTATACTGTGCAAAGTATCACTCCCATGCTCTAAGAAATGCTATTCCAAAATATTGGATATCATTTTAAAATATTATTTTTATTCTGTACTATTTCTGCTGTTTGATTATTTGAAATGCTCTGTATTTGGGAATTGCAATGTGGCCAATTCTAAAAGGGTACTTGACCAAAGACATTGTCATCAGTCTTCCAACATTTCCCTGACTCTCAGAGCCAAGTTGTCACAGTTTTCTGTTGTTCTTATCATAACCATCATGAGACAACCAAAACAGAAACCACCCCACATCCTATGCTTGTGCTTTGCCTCGTTTCACTGTGGGAAGAACAAGCAGAACTACCTGCAGAATAAAAACACCCAAACACTACCATGGTTTAGAACTTGCTGATAAGAAACCCTCCCTGCATTAAGGAAGGGAGTATAGTTGATAGCTTTCTCAAATGGGAGATTGATGCACTTTCCTGACATTTCACATTGAAAATCAAGGAACACCCCATGTTTACACTACATTAAGCCCCTTTTGGTGCTTTTTAAGTGGAAAATTGGGATTGTAGTTTAATAGGGAGTAAAGTGAAATTTTGGCTTATTTATTGAAATTTTTCAAATAATTGCACAAAGTATTTCAGTTGTATTAAACCTTTCTTTCTTTTTCTTTCTTTTCTTTTTTCATGTTTAGGAGTGCGCTTAGACAGAGTACGTGGTGGTCGCCAGAAGTACAAGCGCAGAATAGATGCAGAAAATAGTCCATACCTGAATCCTCAACTAGTCCAGCCAGCCAAAAAGCCATGTAAGTACCTAGGAAGGCAGTGTAACCTGTGATGTCATCAATCCATGAAGGAATAGAAACAAAATGGCATACAGTCTTGAATAAATGATTTTGTCTTTTTATTTTTATTACCTTGTTCCTTTTTCAGAATAACTGAAGAAAATACGCTTTGAGGGTAAGAATTTCATAATGCCCAATTTTTACTATACAAATTTTACATTTCCAAGTTATCTTTATTTTCGCTGGTACATAAAATGGGTTGTGCTAGGATCATTAGTTCATTGAAGCTTCTAGTCTCAGATTTTACAAGAATGAAATGTTGTAGTTTTCACTAACTAGATGAATTTGACTGCTCAACCTCTCAATGAAAATGCATTAGGAGCCTCATTAATTTATAGCAATAGAAGGTTGAAACACTACCTGTATTTCAATAAAACAGCAACGTGCTACAACTATGAAATATATTAAGGTAGGGTTTATTCGTGTGTGTAGTTAAAACAGGTATGAGTTTTCTTACATCCAAATGGTACTTAAAAAGCAAGCTATAATCTAAAATTAAAGATTTTGCAAATTACACAAATTCATGCATGCTAATTCCCTAAAGAAAATGTAATAACACTCCATGGTATAAAAATCAATTGCAAACCCTGTACCAAGAGGAATTGGCAATAAATGCAAATTCTTTCATATGGTACTTGCAAGCTGGCTGCCATTAGGCAGTGGCATAAACCACTGGGGTACAAATGCCCTATTTGAGACAAATGTAATAAAGGGTTTTAAATGCTGCACTGAAGGCCCTTACCTGGTTGTGTCAAAAAGCAGTACGTTGTTTTTCACCTGCCGTTCCCCAGTGCAGAACTCTGCTGGGTACAATACGCATGAACCATATGGAGACCTGGAAAGCAAATAAATAGGTTCTGAACTGTAAGTGAAAGGGCATTTTAGCGATGTCAGAGGAAAAACAAACCAGTTTTACATAAAATTAAGGCTTAAGTGAACATATGGCATCGTTTCATTTTGCCTTTCCAAAAATCATTATGCTGATTATACTTTCAATTGTCCAATCTGGCATCTTCCACGCAGTCCACATAAGCTGTTCTACCCCTCTGTAAATACAATATAAGGTTGCATTAAGCAGATTTTGCGCATTATAATAAAAAACTTTCTGATAATACAATAAAATTCAATGAACTCTAGTGTTTAATTTCATTAGAGGTTTAGATTTTTCTGGATGCACAGATTGCCAGCTTTTTATTTATTTTATCTTGTGCCATTGCGTTGAATTGCTGACAGCTCGGCCATGCACACACAATTAAGCCTATTTAGCACAGACTTCGGTTAATGCTGCCGGATTGAAAATGTAGGAGATTGAAAGAGTGCAATACAGAAGTGAGAAGTCCTGAGAAAGACATACTGTAATGAACAGGCACTGTCTAAAGAATATTACCACCCTTTTTTGCAACCCCTATTAATTTCAAATCGTATCTTCTTTAGGTCCATTGGAATTAATAGAGAAGCAGTATGTTGTGTTATATACAGTATAAGAAAGTAACTAGTTCAATTCTAATTTGCTACAAAGATAGGCTAGTTTACAGCTTTTCATGTAACATTGTAAGAGATTCCTAATTCCCCACCCCCTTCACAATGAAATAGAAGCACAACTGTTGGGGAATCAACTTCTTGCAAATATAACGAGAAAACAGTAAAATGGCTTTTAAGAAATAAATAGACAGATTTTCTGGATTCTGTCAGGGTTTGTTTTTTGTTTGTTTTTGTTTTG
The DNA here is from genome assembly GCA_012654045.1 of Ptyas mucosa. Lineage (NCBI taxonomy): Eukaryota > Metazoa > Chordata > Lepidosauria > Squamata > Colubridae > Ptyas > Ptyas mucosa. Next base: position 2,936,158 of record WNWU01000018.1, read on the forward strand.
CTAATTTTGTTATGGAAGGTAGGTAGATAAAGGTAAAGGAGTCCCTGGAGATTCTACTCCACTAGTTGTGGCTGGCTATAGGGGGCAATGCTCATCGCTGTTTGAGCCAGTGAGCCAGTGCTGTCAAAAGATATTTCTGTGGTCATGCTGCTGTCATGGAGTGCTGTTACCTTCCTACTGAACTGGTACGTATTTATCTACTCGCATTTGCATGCTTTCAAATTGTTAGGTGGGCAGGAGCTGGGGTGAGGATGGGAACTCACCCCCTTTGTGTGACACTCAGGTCTTGAACCTGGGCTCCTGGCTTTCCAGCCGGCAAACCCAGTGTCTTAACCGCTGAACCACTGCACCGATAGAAGATAGAGCAAACTGTGAAAAAAGCAATATTCGATAATAGGCCAATCAATTACAGTAATAAAAATATCTCCATTAGTATATATCTTTTTATTTATCATTTATTTATTAAATTTGTTTGCTGCCCATTTCACCACAAATTTTTCCCAATCAAAATTTAATACTATAGTCTTTATTGGTTTTCAGAAACTGCTGAAATGCCATTATCTGTAAATCATATAAATATTCATCATTAATCAATTTTGAAAATGGTAGCAGGGTGGGGTGGAATGGGATATTTATTTTGTTGCCAGAGCTCCTGCAATTTTGAGACATAACATCTATCTCTCAGGTTTTTTTAATAATATGATTAAAACCATTTTTTAATTGTCTGTTCTGTTAATGTGAGTATAGGATCTGCAATTGGTAGAATATACCCTCAGTTTTAAGACAGCCCTTTTCCATTACATCTCCCACATCAACAGCATTCACAAGTGATGCATTACGGACTTAGTGTTCCTCTTGTCATTTCAAAGAAGCCCTTATTAATAATAATAAAGCATGTTTGATGCAATGCCTTGCAATTGGCTTTTGCATTTGTTTTATGAAGGACTGACATACCTCACCTTTCTGACATACACATTTGTAAAATGCTGGAGACAAATAGATCAGAACTCCAGAATAAATTACACAACAGAGCATTTAAAAAACCTTTTTGGAATGAGTTTTGTCACTTAAAAAAAATGAGCTGCAATTTCTATACGTAGTTAAGCTTTATTGCTGAACCTGGTGGAAACCTCTGCATGTAAGTTGTTGGTTAAATCAGTTAAATAGTTGGAGAACTTTGCTTAACTTGCTTTTTTCCAATTATTAAAAACACAAAAATGATCACAGTTAGTGTGCAATGCTGAACACAATCAGCAATTGTGCCTTGTTTTCACCAAGCTGTGAATGTTTTCAATACATGGTATTTATAGTGGTTACATATTTAAATATCTTGTTATAAACTTTCAAATTTCAAAGAGTAGAATTCAAAGTGTGAGAGAAATTATAGTTTCTTCTCCCCCAGGTTTTCTCAACTTGATCAAGCAGGAGATTAGAGTTCATGTGCATGTTCGCTCAATCAGTATTGTGCATACATGAATTTATGTATTTCAGTGATTTTTAGAAGGATTTTATTTGATGTTTTTCCTGAGGATCTTAAATGTATTATCTGTTCATAAAGTCATATTCTATCCCCCTTTTCTCTTTAAAGCTGAAAAATTTATCTTTATAAAATATCGCCGTGAAAAAGTTATCCACAAACTGCAGTGTTCCTTTTAAAATCAAATATTTGCATGACATGAGTAACAGAATAACAGAGTTGGAAGGGACCTTGGAGGTCTTCCAGTCCAACCATAGTTCTTCTCAATCAGGAAACACTATACCATTTCAGATAAATCGTTGTCCTATCTCTTCTCAAAAACCTCCAGTGTTGAAGCACCCACAATCTGTGGAGGCAAGTTGTTCCACTGATTAATTGTTCTAAGTGTCAGGAAATTTCTCCTTAGTTCTAAGTTGCTTCTCTTCTTGATTAGTTTCCATCCTTTGTTTCTTGTCCTGCCTTCAGGTGCTTTGGAGAATAGTTTGACTCCCTCTTTTTTGTGGCAGCCCCTAAGATATTGGAACACTCCTATCATGTTACCCCTAGTCCTTTTTTTCATTAAATGAGACATACCCAATTCCTGCAACCATTCTTCCTGTTTTCCCCCCCAGTCCCCTACCATCTTTGTTGCTCTATATTGCTTTGTTGCTATAAATTTTGATTCTATCCCTCTATTAATGCAGCCCAGACTGTGTTGGCTTTTTTGGCAGCTGCAGCACACTGCTGTCTCATATTTAAATTATTGTCCACTAGGACTCCAAAATCTCTGTCACGGTTACTACTATTGAGCCAGGTACCACCTATTCCATACCTGTCATTTGGCTTTTCTTGCATATATGTAGGACCTTACTTTTCTCTACGTTGAATTTCATTTTGTTAGAAGTGAAATCATGTGCATCATGCAAATGAAAATATGGTATAAAGAATTTAAGTTGGTTCCTGGGTGTAATACTCAGTCTAATTGTATGATCTTCTAAAGTTAGTGTGTAAGTTTTAAATTTTTTTTCTAGGATTGGTGGAGCTGTATTCTATTGGTTCATTTGTACAGCTATTTGTACATTAGGTAGCAATAAGGTCTCAAAGATCTATAGCTTTCCCTACATTTAACTTTATGTCTAAAAAGATCTGCATATTATGAGTTGTACCATGATGGTTCTGTTCAGACTTTTCTAAGAACAGAAGAACATCCCTGGCTAATCAAATTCATCTAGGAAGTTCAGAAACAAGACTTCAGCCTTTTCCCACTAGCTAGCTAGCAACAAAAATTTTAGATTTATAGCTGGTGATTCAGACTGTTTCTAAGGTAAACAGCTCTCAAGGGTATATTCTAATACCTATTGATAAACTTAACTCTATTAATTTTTAAAATTTGCTTTCAGAAAGTATCAGAATTGGTAGGCATTATCAGATTCCAAAGGTTAAAATATGGACTTCTGGCATCTGAATATAAGTACCATAAAGAATCTTCCCCTTGGGGTTTTTTCCACATAACACCTTGTTGTAAATGAATTTTTAGCTGATCACATGCGTTCCTATAGGATTATGATTATAACAACTTCTTCCATTATCTTTTCCTGATCAAATATGGGATGCTGAATGAATAGGGAGGATTGGTTGAAATGGGTCCAGCAACCATGGAATAACTAGTCAGACAAAGGAGATTGGAACCAGATTATGCAGAGAAAAGAGCAACTGGGGATGGGCATGTGGCATTTGTTAAAATTGTAAGTTTGACAGACAATCTGAAGAATTGAGGTAGAGCTTCAGTTGAATATAAGAGGTAGAAGAATTGAGGTAGAGCTTCAGTTGAAGATAAAGAGGTAAAAGATGCTGAAAAGAGGGAATGATGAGGAAGAATTGGGGATAGAAATGTAGAGTGTAAAACTGAAGATGTTCAAGAAGCTCAGACGATCTTGCGGCACAGCTGTGATCATCTGAGCCTTTTTAAAAAACTTTTTTAAAGCATTTTTTTACTATCTGTTCGCCTGAACTGGTAGTAAAAAATGCTTTTAAAAAGTTTTTTAAAAGGTTCCCAAGATCACGCACCACAGCTAATTCCCCCCTCGTTGTTCTGCTTACCTTCCCAAGCCTCCTTTTGGTGTGCACTGTGCATGCACACGCAGCACACATTTGATGTGAACTGCGCATGCACATGCACATCGCACACTTGGTGTGCAGCGCGCATGCACAGCCAGTGAAACAGTAGCAAACCGGTTCAGATTTCACCACTGAAAAAAACCCATAATTAATCTAAAGTATCTAAGAAGGATCAGAAGAGATATTCCATCGTACTGTACAAACTATAGTATGGTACTTAGTCGTAGTAAAAGAAGTAAAACCGTACTGATCTAACAATAACAATTTAAGATAAAACAAGTCATAAAAACCAGGATGTTTGGAAAAGAGTGTTTGTGAACTTTTCAACTCTAAAGAAGAAAGCATTGATGGACTGAAGTAAATATTTTCTCCATTCCTTAGGATAGAGCATTTCCATTGCATAATGTTCTGATTCAAATCTATAGATAGTGGGTATAAATTATATATGAATCTCTCTACAAGAAGCATAAAATGTTGTATACAGTAGTGGCTAAAGTTGTGGAAACTTTTTGGAAAAAGTGTATTTTCTAAAACTAGCTAATAACACCTTTTTTTTTTTTTGGAGTAGTACCATAAAATTATATATCAATAGAAAGATAATTTAATCAAGAATGTAATGCAATAACTTTTATGAAGGATTTGCTATTAGAATAGCTGTTACAGTACAAAGAAGAAAAGTGAAACACATAGAAAAAATGAAATATACAAAAATTATCACCATAGAAAAAATGAGATATACAAAAATTATCACGTCAGTTAATACTTAGTTGGGTAACCTTTAGCATGAATTACGGCCTTACAGTGTCTTCCCATGGAGTAAACCAAGTATTTTAGTTCTGTAGCTGTTACAATGTGAAACCAAGATTGAATGATTGCTTCTATTAACTGGGTCTAGTGCTGGGTCACTTCTGACTAACAAGTTTCTTTAGTCAGCTCCATAGATTTTCAATTGGATTAAGGTCTGGACTAGTCCCAGGCCATTCCAACAGTGGAATATGATTATCTTGAAACTCCAAAAATAAGTGGTGTTATTAGCCATCAAACCTCAAAAATACACTTTCCCCAAAAGGTTTCCACAATTTTGGCCACTACTGTATATATCTGGCATGATGACTATCCAAGGCCTTGGAATACTTGTTATCGGATTTCCTAAAAATGTAATGAAATTAATACTGGTATAATTAGTAAATATGGACCTGTATATATTAAACTCAATTTGTTTTGATTCTGTAATGGTGTCCATTTGGTGTAGCATTAATTTTAGCTTCTGTTATATGAGAATAATGACTTCAGTTCACAGTATGATAATTATCACAAATCATGTATATTTACACAACTCGGCTGTAGTTTTTTTTCCTACTCTTTTCAAAATAAAAGATGTTCGTTAAAAATGGAACTGAGCAAAAGAATAGGGGCTGTAAAATATTGCAAACAGAATTCTTCACATTAGGTAAAATCTAGTTTTAGTGATAGAAAATGCTAATTGAAGGCAGTTACTACAAATTATAGAGTTCAGCTTTTTCATTTTTATCTGATTTATCCCTATCTCTCTTTTTCCATATGGAAAAGCATATAAGGTAATCCTCGATTTACAACAGTCCATTTAGTGGCCGTTCAAAGTTAACAACAGCACTGAAAAAAGTGGCTTATGACCATTTTTCACAACTATGACCATTGCAGCATCCCATGGTCATGTGATCAAAATTCATATTTATGATGGTTGCAGCTCCGAGGTCATGTGATCCTCTTTTGCGACTTTTTGACAAGCAAAGTCAATGGTAAAACCAGATTCATGTAACCACCATGACACTAACTTAACAACTGCAGTGATTAACTTAACAACTGCAGCAAGGAAGGTCATAAAAGGGGGCAAAATTCACTTAACAAATGTTTCACTTAACAACAGAAATGGTCATAAATTGATAACTACCTGTAATTTCCAATGGTCCAAATAGACTACATTCTCTTGAAAGTAAGTGTTATTAGGCCCAGTCTAATGCGGTGGCAACGTTTCCTAGATCAAAATGTTCTTAGAATATTCCTGGATAATGAGCTTCCGCTTAAAAAATCTGATTTTTTTAATCCAATCATCACAAATTTAATTCTTACATTTCTTGTAACTGTGCTTTTGTTAACAAGCAACCTTTCTCTCTTACTGATGGGCAGTGTTGGATAGATATGAATAGGAGGATGGAGGGACTGCGTATTGCATAAGCCCCAATTCATTTGTTTCATCCATAGAATTGCAACAATTTCCATCTTCATAATCCCACTCTTTAGACTGGATTTACTTTTGCTGCAACTTCATTATGTTTTTGGCTCTTGTTCAACTTGCCGTCCACCAAAGTACCCAGATCTTTTGCTGTAATGACGGAGTGAATTCCCATTTTGTTATAGCAGCAGTTGTGGTTGTTACAGAAGTAGAGTAACCTATGTTTTATCTGTCTTTACAGATAACAAAATTGTCTCCCATTTGCTGGTGGCTGAACCAGAGAAGATCTATGCCATGCCTGATCCCACTGTGCCTGACAGTGACATCAAGGCTCTCACCACGCTTTGTGATTTGGCAGACAGAGAACTGGTGGTCATTATTGGATGGGCTAAACATATTCCAGGTACAAGCTGTGTATCTTACTGAAATGCTTTTTTTAATCGTTTTTATGACATTATTTTTCAAAGTATGCTTTTGCTATTTCAGAATGATTTGCATATTCTTTTAATAATTATTATAACAAATGGGATTGTGCATATGAGTTCAAAGATAGGTCTAAGGCAGTGATGGCTAACCTTTTTGCCGTCGTGTGCCAAAAGTCAGGGGAGTGGGGGGGTCATGCGCATGTGTGCCCACACCCATAATTCAATGCACCCACACAACCCCACCAAGCTGCCCCGCTTTTGGCACGTGATGGCCCGGTGGGCCTGGTAGGCCCATTTTTCGCCCTCGCCAGGCTCCAGAGGCTTTCTTGGAGCCTAGGGAGGGCGAAAACAGCCTTCCACACCACCCCCTGGGAGGCCGAAACAGTTTGTTTGCTGATTTCCGGTGGGACCTAGAAAGCCTCTGGAGCCTGGGGAGAGCAAACAACAGGCCTTTCCTCCCCCGGAGGCCCTCCAGAGGCTGGAAACAGCCTGTTTCCCAACCTCCGTTGGGCCCGGAAGGCCCGAAAATTAGCTGGCTGGCATGCGCATGTGTGCCGGAGCTGAGCTAGGGCAACGCTTGCGTGCCCAGTGATATGGCTCCGCATGCCATTTGTGGCACGCGTGCCATAGGTTCGTTATCACGGGTCTAAGGTGTCCCATATCTCTAGCCCTTGTGTGCCATTATTTATTTATTTTATTTTATTAAATTTCTATACCGCCTTTCTCCCGAAGGACTCAGGGCGGTGTACAGCCAGAATTAAAACCATTGACAATATAAAAATTAAAAGCAATTTAAAACAATTAAATAAATTGACCGAAAACTCTAATAAAACAACCCATTAAAATAGTAAATTATTATTATTATTTAAGCCAGCCCTGCTTGTTGGAATAATAATGTTGTTAGGGCGCGACAAAAGGTACACAGGTTGGGAATCCTATGAATCTCCAGGGGCAGTTCAGTCCAGAAGGTAGGGGCCCCCATAGAGAATGCTCTCCCCTTGGGGGTCATCAGCCGACATTGCCTAGCTGACGGCACCCGGAGGAGCCCCTCTCTGTGGGAGCGTACCGGTCGATGGGAGGCTATCGGTGGCCGAAGGTGGTCTCGTAGATATCCAGGTCCCAAGCCATGGAGTGCTTTAAAGGTGGCAACCAGCACCTTGAATCGCACCCGGAAGACCACCGGGAGCCAGTGCAGCTCGCACAGGAGCGGTGTTACATGGGAGCGTTGAGTCGCTCCCATAATTACCCCCGCGGCCACATTCTGGACTTGGTCTAGCTGCTACCTAAGTTTTCCCATCGATCTCTACCTCCAAAGATAAATTCCTATGCCTGGACAAAATAAGAAAGCTCATTTGACATTTTCTATATGTGAGTTTCTTTATACCGTTATATGCTCCCTGTAAAATCCATGGATATTTTGTTGGAAATCTAAGGGTATCTGGCCAACTGATGGTATTTTTTAAAGGAACATCTAGTAAAAGTGCACTTGAATGTTGAAGTATTAAAGTGGATGTGGTTTTCCCCAGCTTATCCCACCATTGCTATTTCCGCCACTTGCAAGCTAGTTACAATTGTCCTGCTCACACATTGGTACAACCCATTGTTGATACTTCTGTTGGTAGTTTATAACTTCTGTTATACTTTATAACTTCTGATACTTTATAACTTCTGTTATAAAGAAGGAAGCAATTTAAAATATTTTTATTTAATTTTGAACAAAATAACCGGGGGTAAGTTTATTTATTTATTGTTTATTGGTTCGATTTATATGCTGCCCTTTTCTGGAGACTCAGGGTGGCTTACAATGCGTTAAGCAATAGCCTTCATACTATTGTAAATACCTGCTTAGTAGGGCTTTCGCCCCCCTAAGCGGTGTTCTTTTTTATACAGTCAGCTTATTGCCCGCACAAACCGGGTCCTCATTTTACCTACCTCGAAAGGATGGAAGGCTGAGTCAACCTTGAGCCTGGTGAGATTTGAACTTGCAGTAATTGCAGGCAGCTGGTGTTACTTAATAGTGCTTTAGTCTGCTGCGCCACCAAATGTTTGCACCATATGCAAATGTTCACGTGTAAGAAAAAAACATGTTTTTCCATTAGCTGCCTTCACTGGAATTGTGGATGAGGCCTATTGCAAAGAGACCCATCCACACACAGACACGCACAGACATGCACCCGCTGATACTTCAGCTCTGATTTGGGATATTCTTTTCCCCCTAGAGTATTGAGAAGCCTGCATGGATATTATAGCTTTCCATTCCCTTAACTGCTCAGTGAATTAATAGACCGGATAGTTTGCAGAGCTGTCATTTTTTTCCCCTTCCTTTTCAAAGATCTTAAATTCAGGAGGTGAGAAGACGAAGAATGAAATACCTATTCATGCTCTAGCTAGACGGAAGGCTGTATTTGTGCATTTCACTCAGTGCTCTAAAATAGCTATATCACTCTACTTCCATCTCTTCAGATCAAAAAAGAAAAAGGCAACCTTAATTTTATGATAAATTTAATCTATAGTGAGGCAGTTTTGACTTTTTTCAAACTTCATGTGGATATCTAGCCCACTTTCAGAGCAATCATCTTCCCACTCAGAGCTGGTTCAAGGCTTCTTGCAGGCCAAGACAAAGCAGCAGAGGACACTGTTGAAGAGCTTGCTTTTGAAGCGTGCTTGGAGCCAACCAGAGACCGTCACTGAGTTTGTTGACATGAACATGGAGTTCCTTTGATCCACTGAAGGTTCACAATTCAGTATACTAAATACTCCTATGATTCAGAAGCACTTCTACCCAAAAGGTTGCTGTTGCCATTATAAGCCTGCTTGAGCTTTCCAGGTCCATACAAGACTAGATCCTTTTCTTGTTCTACCACTTCACATGGAAAGGGGATGCAAGAGAGGACTTTTTTTGGTGCGGTTGCTATCAGGTTTTGCAGCTAACTGCCAAGGCAGCATAGTTGAGTTTCCTCTCTGTTATCCTTCTGCAAGCAGGCAATAAAATAAAATTAATTTAATTTAAAAATCAGGTAGGCCTTTGGGAGATAAGCTGGACTGACTGTTAATGTCAGGTTTAATTTATTGGGCATGGTCTGTTTTACTGATACGTTTTAACTGTATCTTTACTTACAAAGATTTTGTCCTTGTGCAAAGGTGCAATCAAAATTCCTGTATTGCTGCTTCTGTAAGGATTTTTGCAATAACTTTGTCATATCCTTTGATTTGAAAAATCCCCGATTGTTCAAAATTTTTTCTTAGCTATTTATTTGTGGACCAGAATTCTATATTTTAATTGGAATATCTCTTTGGTCTACTTGTCAAGCATTCTGTTTCAGAAAGAATGAGATGAATTTAAATAGAATAAAAATATGTTTGTTAAGGGTTATATTACTTAATTTTATTGGAATTTTATTGCTATTGTTTTTGTTGTCTATTGAGGTGACTATATAAAGTGACTATAGTACAACTAAATTGCTTTTTATTTTTTATTACTACATCTATTGGCGTGGGGTTTTTTTCCCCCTTCCATATGCATTCCCCACTTAATTCCAACATGTTCCAGAGGATAAAAACACTATTTGGAATAGCATAGCTGTAAATTGGGGGGAAAGGAAGAACTTGTAAGTGTTATTAATATTTCAAAAAAAATCAAAAGAAAGAAAAACAAATCTTGTCTGGAGTACAAAGTCTCTCACATACTGGATATAATTTAAAATTAATCTACTAATTTTGATTTGATTTCTGGGGATAGAACATGTAGACAATGTTAAGACATGTAGACAATGTCATGTAGGTAGTAACACTAATGCTTTTGTTACCTACATGACCTAGTTATGTGGCTTTCCTTTTACATGGCTTACCGTGACTAGACACTTAGCATAGGATGTCCATCAGTGGTGGGTTTCAAATTTTTTTACTACCGGTTCTGTGGGTGTAGCTTGGTGGGCATGGCATGGCTTGGTGGGTGTGGCTTGGTGGGCCTGGCAGGGGAAGGATCCATTTCCATCCCACTCCAGGGGAAGGTTACTGCAAAATCCCCATTTCCTCCCAATCAGCTGGGACTTGGGAAGCAGAGAATAGATGGCGGTGGGGCCAGTCAGAATTTTTACTACCAAACTACGCAAAATTTCTGCTACCGGTTCTTCAAAACTGGTCAGAATCTGCTGAAACCCACCTCTGATGTCCATCCCATGCTCTCTGATCAATGGTATCTCATGGATGAGAAATTTCCTCTGGGAAAATGCATGCTCTATTCTGTGATTCTTTAATTAGTTAGAGAAAAATCCACAGAAACTGACATGTACATGTAAATAGTTCTCATTCATTTAGGATAATTGCATTTATCCTTAGAATTTCAGTACCTAACTGATAATTTTGTGTGTTGCTTTTTTGTTTATTTGTTTGTTTTCTCTTTAGGGCTATCTAAATGCTGATCTAGTTAACTGCCCTTCCCACTGAAGTGTAAACAATATAAAATAGAATTCTCACTTATTTTAATTATTTTATGAAACTAAATACAAAACAATTATTAATATACCTCTAAATCCTAATTTGGTGGGATGGAAACAGCTCTGAGCTGCTCCATGTTTTCTTCACTACAGAAATTTAGTTGTTCAGAGTTTGCTTGACCAATGGCTTATAAACGAGCTTTTGAATCATGAGCAATGTTTTTCTGGTACAGTTAACTTATTTCTGTCTCCTTAAACTAGTTTGTCTTTATGCTTTGAATGCTACAGTAATTTCTTTAATCAAATTGATGGAAGCCCCTTTCCCAGCCCACACTGAAACCAATTTATTGGTCATGATACACCAGCTATGTTACTAACAGACGTAACGAACTGTCAGGCAATATCGCAGTGAAGCTAATTTGAAGTCATTAGGTGTGCAGCGTTCAGGCAACAATTTGTTACAGTGGTTAGGAACACAGCTGACATTTCTGAATGGCTTTGTTCAGAGTAGGTCTAGATGAGCCCAAGCAAATTGTAAACTAATTTAAACATCACTCTGTATTATACTAGCTACTTTGTCTTACACTGGTTGCTAATAAAGCACTCCAGATTAAGTCAAAGCTAGTTAAATAGGTGAGTTTGAGTTTCAACTCTAGACAATGCCTACGTCGGTTTTACCAATAAGTAGGCATTCTCTCTAGAAGCCAGTCAATAGCACATTGCAAAATATATTTGATTTCTATTGTGAATACAATACAGGGCTAAGATTTGCTTATAGGAATAGAAGAAAGTAGCTAAAAGACAGAAGGGAACCACAGCAGAGCTTTACGGGTTGGCAGTGATTTAGACATTCTCCATTACAAGTTGGGAATCAGAAATAGTTTTGAGCTCTTGAGGAATATTTAAACAGCAGACCAGTTCACAGTAATCCAAGGGCTAATTTCTGATGTCCATTTGCTGGAAATTAAAAAAATAATGAAAAGCTGGCTGGATTTGTTTTAATAACAAAAGAACAAAATAATTTGACTATGTTTGTATGCATGTATGCATGTATGCATGTATGCATGCATGTATGTGTGTGTACACACACACACACAGATGCTTTCTATGTGAAATATATTTTTCAAAATGTTTCAGAGTCAGATACTTTACAAAAACACCCTCTTTCATCATTTATTTAGAAATTTGCATATTGCTGTTTAAGTAAGGGTGTTTAACATGGCAAAAAGTATATACATATATTCTTAGGTGTACCTAATGTGCGTATGCTATAAATGCACACTGCATACACTAGTATACATATGCTATTGAGATAACATTGTTAATTTTTATGATAAAAATGAATCTGTTCCATTCTATACATAGTTTTTTTTAAAAAATACCAAGTTCAGCAGAATGTATTCGTAGATAGGAAGATATAAGATTGGAGCTATTTAGTACTAGTAGTAGTATTTAGTATTTAATAGGGTGTCATTTGTAATTAATTATATCTAGAGGATTTTGACTTTAAAATTTTGAACTTAGAAGAAATATCTGTATCCCATAAAAATTTCATCTACTTTTCAAGTTTGGAACATAGTGCTGAACATTTTGAATGATTGTTTTTAGTTTATTATTTGATCTTATTAAATATGTGTCTGTCCATAAATTCCATTAATAGATTCATGCTTCTGTAGCTTGCATGTACACTAAGCCTTTCTGTTCTTCTGCAGAAAAATGTAACATTTATATATGAATTGATAGGCTTTATCAGTAACCGAATTAGCTTACTCGCATTAATAAATCAAAGAAATGAAAAGAGTGGTTGCTGTGAAACATGACCGTATCTTATTTGCAAAAGAAAATGATCATGATAGCACTAGGAAATTCTTGACTTGAGAGGAGAGTAAAGGCAGAAGAACAGATGATGGTGCCCTAATAGCCCTTTTTAAGAATGACAGGGCCCTACCATTAGCATCCTTTTATATCCTTGGAAATTGCTCTTGCCTCGCTGTTCTGGTTCCTATCTGTCTGACTCTTTTTTATTTCTCTTTCAATTTCATCCGTGCTCGGATAAGCGCATGCTAACACAATATGATTGAGCTGTAAAATGGAACGTTGTCGCCTCTAATCTCTTTTATGTAGATATGGAGGTTCTTCCAAACTCCACTTCATTCTTTCTCCATTGTTGGCCTTTACAGAATAGGATGCAAAGTAATGGAAACTCACACTGTCAAATATTAGAGCTAGGTTTCGCAGAGGGTGATAAGAAGATTATCAGCCCAGCAGTCAGATCTATTGTTGCCCTTTATGTCAGATTAAAATATTTTTATGTACTGTAACTCGGTTAGTAAAATACAACAGGTATTTAGGAAAGCACTACGGACCCCCCCTTTTTTTTTCTAGTGAGATAATTCCTACATTAGCTGACCTAAATAAAAACTTGTGATAGTTTTATAGAATCTAACTTGAATGCAGAAAGCATTGGGTGATTTTATCGTGCATTGTGTTTACAGGAGTCAGTTGTTTTTGGACATCTATAAAGATGAAAGGTTTTCTCTCTCTTTTTTTTAATTCATTAGATGAGATTCTGCTGATGTCTGACCACATTTTCAAAGTCACTTAGGCAATGTTTCTGTAATGCAACTGTCTCATTGGCATTCTGCAAAAATGTGCATTGCTCTCCTTTCACTAAATGGAGGCAGGAAATATTAAGCTCTTTAAATGTGCATAACAGGAAGTTTAAGAGACAAAATGTTCCCTGTCATTCTGCAGACACAAAGCTCATCAGCCTGGACCAAAGACTTTTTAAGTCCTTAAAATTAGTTTTAATTAATATAAACGTGTTAAATGAAGATTATTCTTTCCCTGATGCGTTCAAAACCAAGCATGTTATTTTAGGAACAATATAAGGCCTTCCTGGACAGATTTAATAATGCAGTATTGAAGACATAAATAATTCTCCAGATGTATTCTCTATCAGACACAAACTTGATTCAGTTCATTATTTGTTGAAACTAAAAAAAAAATCATCAATAGCATCTAGATATATTCAAGCAAGGCTGGCTTAAGTTTCCTGTACCGGAAAGAAATTTTAGCCACCAATCAATGCTTATTTAGACTTTCTAAACTCAACCAGTCTTTAAAGGATGCTATAAGTTAAATAAATAGACAACATTTAACAGTGCTACATTACTGAATTAGTTGAAAGGAGAAATACAGCAATTTATAAAACAATAATGCTTTATCTGTATTTTAAAATATGGAAACATTCATATTTATACACTTTAAATATAGGGATTTACTGTTGTATTTAGTTTTTAAATTGGAGTGGTGGTGTTAGCTTTAAACAATGCCCACTGAACATTTCATACATTGAAATGTCTATTTTGATTATTCCATAAATATAAGTCTTTGGAAATTTCAGTCAGTTTAAGATTTATAAGCCTAATAAGAATACATTTTATTATCTTTAAATCAGATTTGAGAAGTATGGTGAAATATAAGAGTATGTGAATGGCCCACCAGTACAATGGACCTGGGTATAGATGATTCTCAGGAGCAGATTTTTGCAAATAAGTGATCGCTGAAAGGTGTAGGCACTTGTGTGGAGGTGGATAGCTAAAGATTCCTTCCTCTTAGTTCTGATAACCAAACTGATTTTGTCAATGAAAACACATAATCACTTTTAATGATTTGCTATTGCGGATGTTTTTGTAAAAAGATTGTCACGGAAAGACTGAATGTTTTCCAATTATAGTACTCAAATACTTCAAAAAAAATTGTACGACCAAAATGATTGTGGATTGTTTGTCAAAAAAATATTTTTGTTTGCTTTTCAACATTTCTATCATTTCTTCTCCTTTCATATTCTCCTTTTCTGTTTATTTTACTCAATACATTGACATCTGTGATTTCCTTCTGTATTTCTCTCATTCTTTCTCTCTCTCTCTCTCTCTCTCTCTCTCTCTCTCTCTCTCTC
>WNWU01000018.1:2950775-3003905 GCA_012654045.1 Ptyas mucosa
CACACACACACACACACACACACACACACACACAGACAGAGAGAGAGAGAGAGAGAAAGACACAGAGAGACAGACAGAGAGTGGTGATTATACTGCTCCCTCCCTCAGTATCTCCCTTTATCTGCTTCAACCAATCTCCAAATGAATGCATGCCTATCATGGCCTGAGCTTTGACACTCTGGATATATTGATTAATAGTTGCCCTAAGCTCCTTTTAGCAAATCAAATTTTCACTTTTAGCAAGGATTTCGTCTCTGATTTATTCGGCAAAGTGAAATGCACTAAATTGACTTTGACATTCAGGGAAAATGGCTGAAAAACAAAGAAGAGAAGAAAGAGAGATATAAATTGCATGGCAGCTGGAGACCTGAAGCATAGAAGAGACACAGGTTTCCTTAAAGGAAAAAAAAAGCATAGGCTAACTTTAAAACCATATCTATTCAAATAGATATTGAAAATTGCTTTCTAAAATTAGATATATTATTAACTCTTGTGGCCAACAGTAAAAAAAAATCTACATATTACATTTTGTACAATTCTATTTTATTCTAATAGCAGACATTCAGCCATATCAACCAATATTAATTGTAAATAAAGCAGATACCACCTTGGTTAGGATAAAAACAAATCTATGCTAGTTTTTGTTTTTCCTTTAAAATGTGATTATGTAGATGATAGATTTTGTTTTATGATACTATTAAATATTTAATGTTTTGGTTGGATAGTTCTTACTGTAATAGAGCTTGGCTTTGGTGGGATAAAAGTTAAATGACAAAATGTGGCTCGTTCATCTAGATGATGTAAAGTTGATTATTGTATACTTGATCACTAGCAGCTCCTAGAAGACATCAGTTTTCAAGTGATAATAAAGTATTGTGTGTTCTGTCCCATTGCCTATTCAAATTAATATGCAATTCATCAACTTGTGAACGAGGCAACTTTTATTTCTGATAAAATAAAAATCTTGTAAAGACTTTATAGAATATAAGGATGGGGCCAGGTCTTAAAATCTCAGTCTCAGTCTTTATTCCAGATGTTTTAATATTGATCATTCTATGGTTTAAATAAGGATATGCAACTATAAACATATTTAGAACTTCCCCTATTTTTGCATTAGCACGAGCCAGAATCAATACACTTTCAGACTTTCAACTTACTGTGTTTGATGTTAAAACTATAAGTACTAACCCAGATTTATATACAGCATAAATACACTCCCCCTTCCCCCATTGGGACTAGGGTGTAGTTTGGGATAGGATTGGGTTCTGAATTTGTAGCTCCTTTGCACAGATCAGTTTGGCATACTAATTGCATCCATTCCTGCATCTGGAGGCCTTTCAGACTTCAATCAATCAATCAATCAGAATAGAGCTGGACGGGACCTTAAAAGTCTTCTAGTCCATCCCCTTGCTCAAGCAGCAGACCCTATTCAATTTCAGACAAGTGGCTCTCTAGTCTCTTCTTAAAAACCTCCAATGATGAAGCGCCTACAACTTCCAAAGGCAAGCTGTTCCACTGGTTAATTGTGCTCACTGTTAGGAAATTTCTCCTTAATTCCAGGTTGCTTCTCTCCTTGATTAGTTTCCATCCATTGTTTCTTGTCTTGCCTTCTGGTGCTTTGGAAAAGTTGACCCCTCTCTTCTTCATTCTGCTACTACAGTCTTGTAGGCCTGAATTTTTAAGCATCAAAAAGCTTCTTTCAGTCTAATTGTATGGCAAGAATAGGCAAAGCAACATCTTGTAGTCCCATCTTTCCCCCTTTACTGTTTTCCCCTTCAGAAACATTTCTTCCAACCACAGGCATACATTCTCCTTGATTTTTTGGTTCTGGCTTGCCATCTTCTCCTGCCAAAGGAGATCAGCTAAAACCTAGAAGTAAAGCAGAGGTACTGCTGGATCAGAAACCCTAGCTAAATAATGAATGAATGTTGTGGTTGATAGGTTTCACTGCACTGTTTTCAATGGAGTAGGCATTTGATGCACATTTATATCTAAGTTTGCATAGCATCCTAATGCAATATGTGCTGACAGGGCTGTAGTATAAAGACAAAACAAATGAGTGGACACAGAGGATTTGAAGAGAAGCACGGTCTTCTTACTTCCTGCCCTCCTTTCTCTGCTATTTACATTCTCTATATCAGGGATATCCAAACTTGGCAACTTTAAGACTTGTGGACTTCAACTCCCAGAGTTCCTCAGCCAGCAAAGCTGAATTGAAGTCCACAAACCTTAAATTTGCCAAGTTTGGAGACCCCTGCTCTATATGTTCCTTTCGACCAAATTTATTCAGAAACCCATCTATATAATTGTAGAATGCAGGATTGAAGGAGCAGCTTTATATCAAATCAAATTATTTGTTATCTACTTAGCCCATTATTATCTACAGTTTCTGACAGCAATTCTCTTGGGTCTTCAGAAAAAGTATTTTTCTATCACCTACTGACTGATTCTTTTTAACCAGAAATAACAAGGCTTATAGCCAGTACCTTTCTGCTTGAAAAGAAAGTGTCCTATCCACTCAGTTTTTCCTTCTGTTACCATAATGGTAAAAAACATAATTAGGTAAAGCCCTGGTTGATATCTCAAGTCAACCATCAATTCCAGGAATAAGATATATATATATTTACTTGATTAGGTCAGCAGAATGACTGTCTATTTTCCAGTACTAAGTTGTGCCCACTTTCCACTTTCTTCTGGATACTGTGAAGTCCCTAGATATTTGACCTAGATTGTGATAGGATTAATTACTTGAATTGCAGGTCTTCCAGATGCCCATAACACTTTTTATTAAGGGCTACTACTGCTATATAATGTTCTGAGTCAGGCATTAATTCGGGGGAACTGAGCAAAAGAACCTGCATGCTAAATGCTTCATCAACTGCCTCTCCCTTTCCCCCAACTCTTTGCCTACATCAATTTGCCAGTAAAAGAGAATTTAGAATTTTGTGTCTAGTTTTAATTAAAAAAAAATACATTGATTTAAACTCTGTTCTGCCAAGAATGAAAAGTTAAGAAATCCGTACAAATATTGTTACTGGATGAAATGATAAAGTTAATGTCTGAGTCCTTTGCTAATTAATCTGTTAGTTGATTAAAATATAATTTGCTATATATTGAAAGAAATAGTTTTGCAATTATTCAGCATGATCAAAATCAGTTGAATATCTTGGTTTAAAGAACATTAAAAAGAACCCTTATTTACTTTTAGAAGAGTAATTTGTTCATATAGAAGTTGAGGTTTGCTAAATAAATTAATACACAAACAATTCTTACTTCAAAGTACAAGAAAGGAAAAAACAAACCTAACCAAGCAAGCAGAAAGTGGGGTTTTAAGTAGGCAGTGCGTTAAACGTGCTAAGCAAATTTAAGGAAAAAACTAAGTACTTTGATTACTGTGATTGTCTAACCTCTAGTTTGTCATAGTATCGGATAAAATTATTGAATTTTATTTTCACCTAACGACTTGCATTTCTTTAATCAACACAATAACATATGATTTGTTAGAAGTGGTAATCTAGTCTTAGGGTCAATCCAACAAGTTTTCATTTGCTTTTGAAATCCTTCCACCAGCAAGGGGGAAAAACTACTGGCACTTCATTCCAGCTTTCCAACATTTCTGTCACAGACCTCTTGTATTTTAATGAGTCTTCTCGGCATAAATTATATTATTTTTCTGTTCAACATTTTCTGGTTAGGAAATGTAAACATACTAATTTCAACTTTCATGCAAGTGCTACAACAGAGTTTAATAATCTGATGTGTAAGAATTGCATGCCCATCCCCATCTAAAATTGTGTTACCCTATTTTTCTAACAATAGAAAAAAGACTGACAAACTGTATCCAGTTTTGGTTCTAATCAAGGATCTGTCCTTGTTGAGTTTCCATCCATTGCTTCTTGGCTTGCCTTCAGGAGCTTTGGAAAATAAATTGACCCCTTCTTCTTTGTGGCAGCGCTTTAGATATTGGAACACTGCTATCATGTCACCCCTAGTCCTTCTTTTGATTAAACTAGAATTTAATTTACCCATTTCCTGCAACCGTTCTTAAATTGTTTTAGCCTCCAGTCCCCCAATCATCTTTGTTGCTCTTCTCTGCACTCTTTCTAGAGTCTCAACATCTTTTTTATATTGTGGAAACCAAAACTGGATACAATATTCCAACTGTGGTCATACCAAGGCATTATAAAGTGGTATTAACACTTTGTGTGATCTTGAATCCATCTGTTAATGCAGCCTTGGACTGCACTGGCTTTTTTGGCAGCTGCAGCATACTTCTGGCTCATATTTAAGTGATTGTCTACCAGGACTCCAAGATCCCTCTCACAGTTACTACCGTATATACTCGAGTATAAGCCGACCCGAATATAAGCCGAGGAACCTAATTTTACCCCCCAAAAACTGGGAAAACTTTTTGACTCAAGTATAAGCCTAGGGTGGGAAATGCAACAGCTACTGGTAAATTTCAAAATAAAAATAGATACCAATAAAATTACATTAATTGAAGCATCAGAAGGTTAAATGTTTTTGAATATTTATTTCAAAGAAAAACAGTAAACTAGCTCTGTAAGTGCATAGTGTAAACTACACTATAGCTAAATTACACAAGAGAATGTAGTATATATATCAAAAATAATTCAATAACAATTTAATCTGATACATTGGGTTAAGTGATGTAGGGCTTGATCTAATTTCAGGCAAGTTCAAGCCTCTGTTAAGAGATACCTGCATTCTCTCTCTCTCTCTCTCCCTTTCTTTTTTTTCTCTTTCTTTCTTTGTCTCTTTCTTTCTTCTCTCTCTTTCTTTTTGGCCTTAGCAAGCCTCCCTGCAGCCCTTAGAAGCCAAAACGGGGCACGGGGAGGGCGCAACTCCCCACGCCCCATTTTGGCCTTAGCAAGCCTCCTTGCAGCCCCTGGAAGCCAAAACGGGTTGCAGGAAAAAAGGCATTTTTCCTCACTCGAATATAAGCCGAGGGGGGCTTTTTTCAGCATTAAAAATGTGCTGTAAAACTAGGCTTATACTCGAGTATATACAGTACTTTTGAGTCAGGTACCACCTATTATTCTATACCAATGCATTTGCTTTTTCTTGCCTAAATGTAAAAATATATTTTTCTCACTATTGAATTTCATTTCAGCTTTCTCTTCATTCAATACTCTACTTTTCCTAGAAATGTGGCCATCGCTATGTAGAAAGTGGTGCATCCTACTCTAACAGCTCAGGTGCCCATCAGGGGAACAAGATTGACACCTCTAGTATAGCCCAGCAAATAAATAAAAATAAATATTGATTTAATTGTTGAATTCTAAGTACAAGCTAGAAGGTTGGGATTTGAAATGTGTTGGTTGAATTTCTGTTGGAAGGTTTTGTTTGTTTGCTCTGAATTGTTTATCCCTTTGTTTTTGCATTCCCTCTCCTACTTTTCATTGTAAAATTTGGGAATGAGGTGGCCCAAACTGTAAATTATATGAAGAAATAGATATTAAAGTAGTGCAACATTTCAGTATAATTATTTGTAATTTGTAAGACTGTTCAGTGTTTGGCCTACAGGTTGAAACACATTTCCCAACTCTACCATGAAAGAGTCCTACCTATCTCCCCACCGCATCTCCCTATCAATTATAATTTGTTTTTATTTTACCATCCAGTGCTAATTATAAAAACACTGTGATAATAAACATGTCACCTTTGTTTTTGACAGAGCATAATGCTAATAGTATATACAAACTTACTACTCTTTTCAATTTTCTTCTTGCAAGTTAGGGACAAAACTCACTAAACAATGCAGTCCTAAAATGTTCTGGGATAACTTGTTCAATATTAAATCATATTTTTTGAAAAGCACAACTATGATGGCCCGGTGCCTGGAAGCGGTACGGGTCTGGATGGGTAGATGCCACTCAACCCGGCCAAGACCGAGTGGCTGTGGGTACCAGCATCTCGATTCAGGGGAGAGGTGCCATCGCTAACTATAGGGGGTGAAGTTTTGCCCCCTCTAGACAGGGTGCACAACTTGGGCATCCTCCTGGATTCACAGTTGAGCTTAGAAGACCAGATAACGACCGTGACCAGGGGGGCATTTGTCCAGATACATCTGGTGCACCAGTTGCATCCCTACTTAGACTGAGATGCCCTACGCACAGTTACTCATGCGCTGGTCACCTCATGGATTGACTACTACAATGCTTTCTACATGGGGCTGCCCTTGAGGACCACATCATGTGATGGGAGAATCCCGATACTCCCATGTTACACCCCTCCTGTGTGGTTTGCATTGGTTACCGGTTGCCCTCCGGATGAGATTCAAGGTGCTGGTAATGACCTAAAAAGCCCTACATGGCTTAGGACCAGGATATTTGGTGGACCACTTACAGCCAGCAATGATATCCCATCGCCCGGTTCGCGCCCAAAGAGAGGGCCTACTCAGGGTGCCGTCGGCTAGACAGTGGTGGCTGATGGCCCCCAGGGGTAGAGCCTTCTTGATGGGTGTGCCCACCCTCTGTAATCAACTCCCCTTGGAGCTCTGATTAGCTCCTGACTTTCGCATCTTCTGCCGTGAATTAAAAACTTGGCTTTTCAAATCCCTCGACCTGGACTGATGATGGGGGTTTTAAGGGTTAATTTTAAATTTTTTAGATTTTAGACTTTATTTTGTATTGTGGCTTGTGTTTTTATTGTTGTGAGCCGCCCTGAGTCCATTGTGAGATAGGGCGGCATATAAGCCAAATAAAATAAATAAATAAATATGTCACATTCCTGGTAGTAAAATGTAAAATGTTATTACAAATAAAGAAACAGTGAACTCTCCCAAGACCTGAATACCATATTCTCATTCTTGATTAACAAGAGTAACCATAACAATAATTCAAAGTTAGCCAATCTTTTTGTGGTTAAGATTGTATGTAAAGTGCTGGAGAAGGATTTGAAGGCTGCAGGCAATGATGCAGAATGGGTAGGGCACACTACATGTATGGGCAGAGCTGCAATTGTTATTATTGAAAGATATATAAACTAAATTAAAGGGCTTTCGGCAGTTATATGGGGAGGGGAGGGAGAGTTGAGACGGCAAGTTATAAACTTCTAAATATTTTGAATCAGAAGTCCGGGTAGCCTCTGTGTGCATTTCCAGTGGAAATAAATTACAGGTAGTCCTCAATTTATGACCACAATTGAGCTCAAAATTTCTGTTGTTAAATGAGACATTTGTTAAGTGAGCTTTGCCCCATTTTATAACCTCAAGACAAGATACAATGGGTGGAAACTAATCAAGGAGAGAAGGAACCTGGAATTAAGGAGAAACTTTCTAACAGTGAAAACAATTAACCAGTGGAACAGCTTCCCTTCAGAAGTTGTAGGCGCTTCATCCCTGGAGGTCTTTAAGAAGAGACTGGGCAGCCATTTGTCGAAAGCAGTGTAGGGTCTCTTACTTGATCAGGGGGATGGACTAGAACACCTCCAAGATCCCTTCCAGCTCTCTTCTTATTGATGGAGTTGTTAAGTGAATCACTGCAGTTGTTAACTCAGTAATAGAGTTGTTAAGTGAATTGTTCTGACCTAAGCTTTCCCAGCAGCACGAAGCTGAGTCCTCATCCCAATAAACCCCTTTTATTTAATTTACAGTGAATTCTTCTCCAGCAGTCTTTCCTCTCCCACAGTCTTTCAAGATAGTTCACAATTACCAACCTTTCACAGGCTTGGAGAATAGCCAGGCCAATATCTTTCAGATGCAGCAATACTTGGCAAGAATTCAGTAATGAACTAATTGTCTCCTGCAAACTCCACTCCTCTTTCTCTCCTCTTTTATTCCTTCTAAGAGAGGCCATTCATTATCCAGCTGTGGCCTTACTCCCAAGTCAACCCTTGTTCTTTAGCTGTTCCCTTTGTATGGCAACTCTGTGCATGCGCACACTGGGAACAGGCTCCAGCTGTTCATCTGCCTTACTGATGTCTGACTCCAAGGGCAGCTGATAACTGGCATACGGCCCTGGCCCCCTCTCTGCCTCCGACACAGAGCCCTCATCAGAGCCTTCTCCAGACTCCAGGACTGGCCCATGTTCCTCCCCAACCTCCTCACTGTCTGAATCTGCTGCCAGATCCACTGGCCACTGGTGGGCCACAACATGAATCTGGCTTCCCCACTGACTTTCCTTTGCAGAAGGTCACAAAAGGTGATCACATAACCTTGTGACAAAGCAACAGTCATAAATATGAACCAGTTGTGAAGCAGCTGAATTTTGATCACACGATCATGGGGATGCCAGAAACTGTGAACTGTGAAAAATGGTCATAAGTCACATTTTTCAGTGCTGTTGTAACTTTGAACGGTCACTAAATGAACAGTTGTAAGTTGAGGACTACATGTATATCTAATTCTTGCATTGACATAATTTATGCAAATACACCCAAACAATTTAAGCTTCAAAAGTTTTTAATTTCAAGAGAAATAGGAATGATATTTTTTTTATAGTCAGTATTATTCTTTGCACATTGATATCTGCATATAAATTTCTTTAGGGACTTGAAACACAGAAATCAGTATATGGAGAATATCTTGTAAATATGATAGCATTGAATTATGAATCCGAAGGAGCAAATTTCCCCATTCAATTTGTGTCTTTTTTAATACCTTCCCTTTAGTTGGTCAACCTCAGAAACAAACTTTTGTGAAAGAAGTTGTTAGAAATCTCAGTCACTCTTACCAGAGGTGGTATTTAGCTGGTTCGGACCAGTTTGCCTGAACCGGTAGCGGAAATTGCGGGTGGGCCCAGCACGTTTTTGAGGCTGGGTGCATGCACAGATGGCGCACATGCCAACAAAGCACATGAATAGAAGGTTGGGGGCATGCATGGACGGGGCGCGTGCGAGCAATGCTCACATTTGCAAACCGGTATGGAAAGTAAGTGAATACCACCCCTGACTCTTACACAAAATAAGGGAAGAGAGGAGGATATGACAGTACTTATAAATTACTAAAAGAGACAGCCACTACACCTTTTTTA
This sequence comes from Ptyas mucosa, assembly GCA_012654045.1. Classification (NCBI taxonomy): domain Eukaryota; kingdom Metazoa; phylum Chordata; class Lepidosauria; order Squamata; family Colubridae; genus Ptyas; species Ptyas mucosa. Next base: position 2,959,772 of record WNWU01000018.1, read on the forward strand.
AATTTTATTTATATCCCACCCTTTTTAAATTTTATTTATATCCCACCCACCTTTAATGGATGGGTCCTGGTGGCACAGTGGATGGGTCCTGGTGGCGCAGTGGACTAATTCACTGTTATTAAGATCAGCTGCTTGCAATTACTGCAAGTTCAAATCCCACCAGGCTCAAGGTTGACTCAGCCTTCCATCCTTTCTAAAGTAGGAGAAATGAGGACCCAGATTGTGGGGGCAATAAGCTGACTTTGTATAAATATACAAAAGTATGAAGGCTATTGCTTAATGCACTGTAAGTCGCCCTGAGTCTCCAGAGAAGGGCGGCATATAAATCAAATTAAAAAAACTTATAATGTTATTAATTACTCAAGGTGGCAAACATATCTAATGCTCCCAACAACAACAACCCTATGATGTGGGTTTGGCTGAGAGATAATGACTGGCCCAAAACCAACATTTTGTATCAATTTCATAAAATAATATTTTCATTGAGTATCAGCCCTCTTCTATTTCACCTGAAATCAATTTATTTTCAACTAATTTATTCCGAGTTTTCCATCCCAGTCCTGTTACAAAATCCCCTCTCCTCTAATTTATTACCTTAATTGATTAACCATCACTTTCTCCAATAAATTAAATTAAAAATAAATAGGCTGTGTGATTCCTTTTCAAGGGAATGTCTTATTGTGAAGTGAAGAGAACCATGGATGGTTATGGAGCCATGGATGGCTGTGGTCTTATCTTATTAAACTTTATTCATTCTAAGGCATGCTTGGCAAGTTACTTACAACTGAATGCTTGTTATTATGCACCTTGTGAATGGTAATGATGCTAATGATCCTGGAAGGTGATAACCAGTTCTGTTTCCAGAGATCTTATATGGGACATAGAGAAGCCATTACTTTGTCTTTTGAATGCGGCTGGAAATGGGAATCAGCAGCACTCTGGATTAATGAAAGAAGAAAAAAAAGCAAGAGATTGCCATCATCCCTTGGTCTTCTCTTGTAATAAAAATTAGAATTTTTCTAAATTGTGTATTTACTTACATCCTGCTGCTAGTTATCCAGCAAGCATGAGGAAAGGTTTTATGCTCTCAGGTTGCCTTGTCTAATTTTGTACATGGTGGAAACTAGGACAGAAAGAGTTGATGTGATAAAGCCTTGTGACAACGGTTTTAGATACTTTGAGTGGTTTGCTATTTTGGAGACTGGGTTAGGGTTCCACCTGGGCATTGCACTTTTGAGCTCCTTTTTGGAAAATTGATCCATCTGTGCTAGGCTAAAAAAAATAATACAGTAGATGTTATCCTGGGATTAGTATTGTCATTCTCCAAAATTTGCTTCACTATAAACTAGATTTAAGAGACTACTGAAATTTCGTTAGGGGAAAAAAAACGTAAATGCGTTTTTATGATTTATCACAAGTAAGTTGTGACTTGAAATAGTTCCAAATCCAATTTCATTTTAGTGTTTTTCCAGAATTTATCATCCCATCTGAATTGTTTATTTATTTATTTATTTTTAATTTCTTAACACTTAATACCTATGTTTTCTCCAGGGCTCAAGAGGGCAAACATATTGTTCCATCTTCTTTATTTTAATCCTTTAACAAGAACCATGTAAAACAGACTATACTACAAAATAGAAATTGAAAAACTTCATGGCTCTAAGACACCCTTGCAGGGTGTAGATCTGAATCTGGTCCAGCACTTTAATGTCTACACTGTACTGACTTTTCTTTCACTCTCCATCCTTCTCATACCCTTGGATGTTTATCAGATTAAAAAAAAAGATGTGCTTTTAACAGCAACAGGATTGGATCTAATTAACACTTGGATACTGGGAGACAATCAAGAAATCTTAGGGTAACAAGCTAGCCTTAGAAATTGAAAAAAAATGTCCTGAAAGAAGTCAGTTTTGTATGGCTACATGGATTCAAGGAAAGCATTATCTTAACCTTTACAAGGAATTGCTTTTAACTGTTCACCATTTAGGGCTGTTCTTGGTGTGATGCATACTGGATCCATGCACAAAGCTAAGGATAGCCTTTCCTTTGATCTAAAGCTACAGTAGCTTTAATGACATGTCCTACAATCAGTTCTATAAACCATTTGGAATTAAACTCAAGCATATACATGTATGAAATGGTAGACAGTGAACAACATGGCAGGTTTACTTTCCTATATGCACCCCGTCCTTTGCATATACATACATACAAACTTAACGAGGCTTGTGAATGAGAATCATAGCAATTCCACTCACAGCAACAGTTTTTTTTTAAAGGTAAAAATAAAGAGTATGATTAACCAGTTTGTTTCGTCCAAAGTTACTGACTGCACTTAGGAAGCCTAGGTTTTGTTCTAAAATGTAATTGAAATTTAATTCTACTTAGTAGGTTTCAAGTTTAAGAAAATTGTGCAATTTGCAGTTATTTCCATGCCTTCCCAAAATACAATTCTTTTAACGCCTCTGTATAGTTTTGGAGCGCCTGTTCTAGGATAGATGGCTTGTTATCATCTTATCAGCCTCTTTGCTTCCCTTTGTTTATTTGAGGAGACAGGAAGACTGTGTGAAGGCTGCTTAGTCAGGGATATCAGGGTTGTTGGCAGGGGAGTGATTGCCAGTTGAAAAACAAGGCATTATTGCTCATTTTTTCCCTCTTATTAGTTTGATTACATTTGCAAATCAAATCAATCCATCAGACATGATCAGGCCTCATCCGCATTTTAAAGAATAGTAATCTCTGTCTAATAAGATGCAAATGTGTCACATCAGTAAGTAACCAATAAATCATTGTCTTGTCTTTGGCAATCATTAAATATCAGAACCAACAGTCAATTTTTAGTATTTTCAATTTGCGATATGCCGCTGGAATATAAAGATAGATGGACGTAATTACACAAACCAAACACTATTTCAGTTCATTCCAGACAGCAAATTTAGTGGAAGGTATAACTGGCTTGTCATCACACTACATTATTTCTGGCGGTTCATGCAAAGTTCATAGACAAGCTTCAAATGGACACTGCTTTCTGTGTCTTTTTCTCTAATGTGTATGTATGTGAGAGAGAGAGAGAGCACACACACAAAAAATTACAAGTTCTTTCCAGAAAACGACATTTTTGCATCAAGAAGTGAGATGCGAGTTTGATGGGTATGTTATTTCATGAAAATTGGCTTACATGCTCATGAACATATATATGTGTCCATTGCCTGCATACATACATACATACATACATACATACATACATACTTATATATAAATACACACAGATACACGCAGAGAGAGAGAGAGAGAGAGAGAGATACATTTCTGTATTCCTTTTAAAAGAAAAGAATAAAGTCATATTTATATCTTGTTTAGAAGAGAGTGGTCTATTTACTCACAAGAAACGTGTGTCAGCTCTTCTGAAGCAAAATGATAGATAGTAATGTCATCTCTTTCAGAATATGTTTGCCAAGGAGTGATTTTGTCTTGCCCTAAGCGTCCGGATAATTAAGGTTTTTAACTAATACATTTTCTCTTTTGCCCATGACTTATTTAGCATATAGCTATTTATAAAGAAGACAGGATAAAACTGTAGATGACCTAATACTAATTGAATCATCCTTTCCCCCCCCCATCCCAAAGATATAGAAATTCAAATCGTTTCCCTTTTCTAATTGATCAGGGATTTGAGATAATTGATTGCCTCTTGTGCATCCTAAGGATTAATTAATAGCTCTTTTGTCTTACTTTGAGTGTGTGGGGCTTTCCATTAAATCGTCTATTTTTATTCAATGTTTACATTTACCTTGAGGTAAATGTCACTTTTTTTGTTTGTCATGTGATGAACTTTGATATTTATTTTGTATGTACAGAAGTCAATATGTAATATGATTTCTCTTATGTCAAATAAGATACAAATAAGATGCAATTATTGGGGTGGGAATTCAACATTTTGTGGCATGTATCCAAAAGAATTGCCTGAATTTTTGAGTTATTATATATTGCCTTCTTGCACAGATACTTTTTATATTATTTATGAGCTGAAAATGGGGCATAATACAACTTGTCTGACGTAAGTAAATGGTATAGGTCAGTGATGGCTAACCTTTTTGCCGTCGTGTGCCAAAAGCGGGGGGAACATGGGGAGTTGCGGGTGCATGTGCCCACATCCATAAATCAATGCACCCCACCCTCCCGCACATGCGCACATGACCCCCCCACACTTCCCCCTGCTTTTGGCACGTGATGGCACAGTGGGCCCGGTAGGCCAGTTTTTCCCCCTCCCCAGGCTCCAGAGGCTTTCTAGGAGCCTGGGGAGGGCAAAAACAGCCTTCCCCATCTCCCCGGAGGCCTTCCGGAGGCCGGAAACAGCCAGTTTCCCGACTTCTGGTGGGACCGGAAGGCCTGAAAATCAGTTGGCTGGTGCGTGCATGCATGCTGGAGCTGAGCTAGGGCAACACTCGCGTGCCCACCAATATGGCTCCGCGTGCCACCTGTGGCACCCGTGCCATAGGTTCGCCATCATGGGTATAGGTTCTCCTGCTTGAGCAGGGGGCTGGACTAGAAGACCTCCAAGGTCCCTTCCAGATCATTCTAACTAGATGATTGTAAAATAAAGTTAATAGTAAAGTCAACTTGAGCAATTGCTAATACTTGAAAATCTCCCATATTAGCTTAATTCATACAGTACTTCTGAAGGGAATTTGGTGATGGTGAAGTTCTGGAAAATGTAATTCTTTTGTTCACATATATTTCAGAGCAAATCCTCTTCAAATAGCAATTTTCTAATTAACAGCTTCTAAATGAGAGATGTGAAGCCTCCAGATATCATTGGACAATAGCGCCTTCCTTTCCTGATTCTTGGCCATGGGGGTTAGCAATAATGGGAGTTGTAATTTAATATCTAGAGGGCAAAGCTTCCCAAATCATAGTCTGCATATTTGCATTCCTTAGTCAGACCACCAGCTTATATAGTTCCATACTATTCTCTTTCATTGGTAACAGTTTTTTAGACTCTCAAGCAGGTATCTTATCCTTCACCTGTAAACGGATTTTGGAGATGCCAAACACTAAATAAACATCTTCTGCATGCAAAGCATGTACTCTGTCATTGAATTAGAATCTCACTTATTATTGCAATCCTTTCCCTACTTTCTTGTTCCAGTGGGTTTTACCAACTACTTTTCTCCCTGCTTGCACTTTGATCTCTGCTCTCTGTAACTGCTATTAGTTTTTCTATCAAATCTACTCTTTGACTTGCTGATGTTTAAAAATTTCTAGCCAGAATATTTCTTGAAAAGAATTGTCAACCAATATATATATATTTTTCATCTCTCTATTAAGATGAATCCTGTTTCTAAATCTCTCTCTCTCTCCATTAACACTATTATGTACTTGTAAAGTATAACTTTCAGCATCTCCCACTATTAATTATGTGGTTTGGGAAGTTGCAATTCAGCAACATTTAGAAAGGAATAGATTTCAGTTCTCTGTGTCCTTAATTCAAAATATATATCTTATTGCCAAAGCATATCTTCTGGACTTTAACTTTTTTAAATAAAATGTACTCTGATTAGATTATGTCTCCTATTTCTTAACAAACAAACTAAAATGAACATCCCTTTTATCAAACAAAACCCTCAACAGAAATTGAGTGCTTATATAACCAGAAACCTATAAATACTTTTCTGAGTTTTAACTGGAGTTCACAATAACCATCTTCATTGCCATTGCAGAAACAATAAGTGGTCGATGTGGACATGAGTGGCTGAAATTGTCACTGGATTTTTCAATTATTCTTAAGTACTAATTGACTCACTGAGAAATGTGCATCACCAGACAGAATCACATGAATGTAATTTTTACCTAAAACCTAAATAGTCTTTTTAATATCATATGCTGCTTCTGGATTCCCTGTCTTATCTACTTTGTTTTAAATCACTTGGTAAAATTCTAAGAACTTTTGAGTTTATGATTTGAAGCATGTTATTACCAACACTTATTTACAGTGATAGTAAATACTTTTTTATATACTTTTCCCCTAAACTTAGTCTGAATTGTTTTATGAATAATTAAAAATGTGCATGTTTGTAATAATTTTTGTTCTATTAAAGTATAACAATTCCCTGAATGTAGTTCTGCTACAATATTTATTTGATATATTTTAATCTGAAAATAATCAAGAATCCTCAGAAACATCAAAGCATCAATTTTACATTCTGGCTACATATTTATTCGCTTGACATGTTAACTTTCAAGTTTACCTGATCATATTTCCTAATTCCAAATATCACCTATCTCCACAAATATTGATTTGCTTCAGTGGAATTGAGAATTAGGTTCTCTGTATATCTAGTACTATACAGAAGATATTGCTTGCAGCTGAGCCTACATAGAAACATTCAGCCAGAGTGTGAACAATTGAGAAACTGTGATATAACCAGAAAGACAGTGCTTTGTGATGGATTCTCTTAGAAATCCATGCTTAGGATCATTCCTTGAGAGGGCATCACACATCCCCAGCACAGATTATTAGTGAACTGAAACTAGGTTTTTCTATATTTGACCTTCAGAAAAGTATATGTTCAAATTGATAAATCAATCTGAAGTTTGAATCTTCTATTTTTACACTTTCCTAGCCACTGATATGATTCGTTTACAGTCATGCCATTCACCATTCCCACCCCCATTAGAAAAAACAACAGCACATATATGTGATAGGTTAAAGGTAAAGGTTCCCCTTGAACATACGTGGTAATCATTCCTGCCTCTAGGGGGCGGTGCTCATCTCCGTCTCTAAGCCGAAGAGCCAGGACTGTCTGATGACAATTCTGTGGTCATGTGGCCAGCATGACTAAATGCCAAAGGTGCACGAAACACTGTTACCTTCCCACCAAGATGGTCCCTATTTTTCTACTTGCATTTTTACATGCTTTCGAACTGCTAGGTTGGCAGAAGCTGGGACAAGTAACAGGAGCTCACTCTGTTATGCGGCGCTACAGATTCGAACCGCCAAACTGCCGACCTTTCTGATCAACAAGCTCAATGTCTTAGCCACTGAGCCACCACATCCCTGTGGTAGGTTACATGCTGGCAAAATACTGCAAAGATTTTCCCAGCAGCAACCACAGTCAGGGTAATTTTGGTCACAGCAGCCTTTTGATTTGATTTTCTAAATAAATTAAGTGTAAATTAGGTAAAAGGTTTCTATGGCAGGAGGGTTCACTTGTTTAGGAAGCCAAATCCCAATGAGTCCTTTAGCTAGTGGAAATGTCAGGGACACGGAATGTAGACTTTGCAGCTATGAAAATCTGAACTACTCAGCAATTGCTGCATGTAATTCACTCTTGGCATGGGGAAATTTTTCCTTGTTTTGTAATTCATTCTTGGCACGGGGATGTTTTCCTTGTTTTCCTGGCAAAGCAGTTGTATAAATGAAGTAGATTATGGAATAGTGTGAAGAATTACTTGTCAGCCACAGGCGGGATTATTTCTGCTTTCTAGCCATTTAAACAATATGAAAAACAACATCCACATGGCGTAACATTTGAAACACAGGAAGAATTCCTATTTATTTATTTATTTATTTAAATTTATATGTGTGCCCATCTCAGATTCATGACTGGGTATCTGACAATATTTTTTTTAAAAAAAGCAAATAAATAAATAAATCAGGAAATAACAATGCATGCATAAACAGTAAAAACACACTCAACAGGGATAAATCCAAGAGTGAAATACTCCCAGTTCGGACCGGATCAGCGATGGTGGCGGGTGGTTCGGAGAACCTGTAGCAAAAATCCCTGGCTTCCCCGCCCATGCCTGCCCAGTCGCCCGCTTGCCCTCTTGCCACTTCTTTTAAAAAATGCTTTTAAAAGGTAAAAAAAGGCTCTGACGATCCCAGCTGAGCTGCATGATTGTCAGAGCCTTTTTTTTTTTTTACTTTTAAAAGCATTTTTTTACAACCTGGGTGTTACACCTAGAGCCTGGGTGGCACAGTGGACTAAACTACTGCTGTTAAAGTAGTACTTAGCTGCCAGCTGCCTGCAATTCTCACCAGGCTCAAGGTTGACTCAGCCTTCCATCCTTCTGAGGTAGGTAAAACGAGGACCCGGTTTGTGGGGGCAATAAGCTGACTTTGTATAAAATAGAACACCGTTCAGGGGGGCCCAAAAAGCCCTACTAAGCAGGTATATACAAAAGTATGAAGGGTATTGCTTAATGCATTGTAAGCCTCCCTGAGTCTCCAGAGAAGGGTGGTATATATAAATCGAACTAATAAATGAAACCTATTCGGCCAAATAGGTTGTAAAAAAAATGCTTTTAAAAGTAAAAAAAAAAGATAGTGTGCCACAGCTGATCACCCCCTCTGTGCGCTGTTCTACTTACCTCCTTTTGGCGTGCACTGTGTATGCGCACCTCACAATTGGTGCATGGTGTGCACTGCGCATGCGTCCATGCAGCATGCATGCATGCACAGCCAGCGAACTGGTAGTAAACCAGTTCAGATTTCACCACTGGATAAATCAGCATAACTATCGCATAGGTTCAGCCATACCTCCTGACCCCCAGACCTGGTGGCTCCAAATTGCATTAGTAAAGTTTCATTTTAATAGAAGGGCTGCTAATGGACTTTCTTTTGATCTTTGGATGGATGCAAGGATATTTATTATCTGTATAAATCTACTCATCCATTTTTTGGAAGAAACCATTCAAGCTGTCTTGAAAAAATATTTGTTTCCTGTCTTTTCTTTAATCGGAATAGCAACAGCAATAACATTTACATGTACAGTATATAACATTCTATAGGTTTACAAATATCAGCATATTGTCCCCAACAATCTGGCTCCTCATTTTACCAACCTCAGAAGAATGGAAGGCTGAGTTAAACTTGAGCTGGTTAGGTTTGAATTCCTGGTGTGAGGGCAGAGTTAGCCTGCAATACTGCATTCTAAATACTATGCCACCAGGGCTCTTCAGAAAACGAGCATAGTGGCAACACTGAGTGGTTCTGGGATTTAGTGCCAACTATGCTCTCTTTGGTGCTGGATGGAGTGGCAGAGTCCCAGACTAGTTCTAGACTAATAAGTCCTGCTTGATGAACAGGTGGCAATTGTGGTTAGGAAGGTCTTTACACAGCTTCATCTTGCGTGCAGTTGCACCCCTTTCCTGAATTGGGAAGTTCTTCTCATCGTCAATCTTGCTCAAGTCTTTCCCATATTGCACTATTGTAATGCATTCTATATGGGGCTGCCCTTGAAGAATATATGGAAGCTTCAACTATCAGGGTACAGTGACACAGGCAGTTATGTTTGTTCCTACAAGATCACATATTACATCTCTGCTCCATAAGCTACATTGGCTGCCATTTGTTTTCAGATCCAATTGGGTGTTGGTTTTAACCATTAAAGCCCTTCATGGCATGGAAATGGTTATATGAGCGACTGCCACTCCATGATTATTTCAGCACACCCTATTAGATTTGGCAGAAAAGAAATATTGTGTCAGGGGTGGTATTCACTTACCTTTGCTACCGATTCGCAAATGTGAGTGCACACGCACGCTCGCTTCACTCACACGTGCCACCACCTGCATGCGCAGGGCCTTCCGCGCATGTACAGATAATCAAAAACAGGAGGTGATTACATCCGGGTGGATGGGCGGAGCTTCCCACCGCTGCCGCTACCGGTTCGCCTGAACTGGATAGAACCAGCTGAATACCACCACTGTATTGTCTGTACTATCTGACAGAGACTTAATATTTGGTGGATCCCATGAGGGAATCCTTCTTTGTTCTGGCATCCACCTTATGGAACATTGTCCCCTCTGAAGTCAGGTTAGCTCCATCTTTGGTATCGTTTTGGAAGTCCTCAGGACTTGGCTTTGTCACAAGGCCTGAGGGTCCCAGGGAACTGGAGATATTCTGAGATGGTTCCATTGTAGTTCATACTTGCACTTTCTATGTAGGTTGCATATTTTAAACTTTTTATAATATTTTCTTTTTTTAATGATGACTTTTTATGTGATATAATGATTGCTTTTTATGTACTTGTGGTTCGATCCGATCGTTGAATGCTACCCAGAGTTTGGAAATGGGCAGCTACGTAAATCTAAATAATAAATGAATTAATTAATTAATCAGTCTAATACAACAAAATCTCATATAACTCTGCATTTTTTCAGGTAATTCAACTCATGTTACATTGTTCAATTAAGACTATATAAGCTCTTTTATTTCCATTTTTATTTCTCAAAGTCTGTAAAAACCTAGTTGGAAAAAATGTATAAAATCATGTGGTTAGAAAGCTCAGAGATCGAACATTTTGCTAGTGTCTAACCAATTTACATACCACCACAGTGTGTTTAGTTTCAAATCAATAATGAACCTAATTGAAAAAATTGGCAGAAACACATACATTTGAGTAATAATCTCATGTTTTCAGGGATTCAGAAATATTGTTCTGCTATGCAAAGGAGATGTATCCTACTACTGCTCCTGTACAACTAATATGTACAGAACCAAATGGTTCATTTGGTATAGATTTTTAATACAATGATCATCATGCAGGATGAATTAATCATCTGGTCTTCAAACGAAAGATTCACATTTACATATCAATGAGTGTTGTGCTTAATAGCTCATGTTAGCACTAGGAAGTATACAAAAATGTTTCCACTATATATTTCTTTCTCAGCTCAATCACTGCCCCATTCCTCAGCTTTCATTTCGTATCCATCCTTTCTGCTGTATTTATCTACTTTATCACATAATGGGAGAATTGTATTTGCATAGTAACACAACCAAAATATGCTGGGCTTTTTTCTTAGCGGATGGTGATTTAACAGAAGATATTGCTGGAGAATTTGACACATTGCTGTGACCCAAAGTCTTGATTTTGTCAGGATGTAGTGAAAAGTAGGGCAATGTGAATCATTCTAACATGTATTTTAGCCCTTGCTTTTCAGAAATATCAACTCAACATTTTTTTTGACATCTTTGTGGTAAGAACTTGTGATAAAGCTCTGTTCTTGAGTAAGTCAAATTGTAGCTATTCAGCCATTGTATAATGGAAAATATTAAGTCTGATTTTTGTTGCTGTAGCCTGAAAACTTAGAAATGATGGTCTATCATTATGCAAATATTTCATAAATTTTAAAACAAAATTAAAATAATAGGTTAAAATTATTTTTATGGAGATCTACTGTTTTGTCTTCTTTCCTTTTCTTCCCCTAGAGAATGCTATTATAATGACTTTATTACATTGGGTAATTATGTATTTAAGTATATAGGCATGGAATGAGCCATTACAGTCCACTGGGTAAATAATACACATTTTAGAAGCTATTTATAAATATGTATTTATCTAACAGACCAGAACGGATATTTGAAGGTATTTTCATTCACTGAAATAATATATAGCTTCTGTTTGTTTGTTTTTTAAATCTTCAGGAGATATTCCAAGTACACTGGCAAATAATATGCATTTTTTTTACATTTAAAAATAAAATATAAGGGGTATAAATAAAAAAATTAGTTTAATATGTTTCTTATGGAAAGATCAGAATGACTCCAAAGATGTCAAAACTAGTCAGATATCACTGTTGCATTGCTTTTTGTCAGTTTTGTTGCAAACTTATTTTGAAATGAGTCTTAAAAAATAACATGTTCTGTCTGCCTCTCAAATGCGTGAACCCACACACACACACACACACACCCACACCCACACACACAAACTTGCCAAATACTGTATACATGCAGAGAAAAAATATCCCTGTTTTCCCCAAAATAAGACATCCCCTGATAATAAACCTAATCAGGCTTTTGAGCGCATGGCAATAAGTCCAAGTGCTTATTTTAGGGTTCAAAAAAATATAAGACAGGGTCTTATTTTTGGGGAAACATGGTATATACTTTTCTCTTCATACATTTTTTTTTTAAATAAAGCCCCGGTTGTTCAGTGAATCACTACAATTCTTAAGTTAGTAACATGGTTGTTAAGTGAATCTGGCTTCTGCATTCACTGTGCTTGCCAAAATGGACCCAGGACATGGCAGTGGTCATAAATATAAACCAGTTGCCAAGCATCTGAATTCTGATCACATGATCATGGAAATGCTGCAGTGGTCTTAAGTGTGAAAAATGGTCATAAGTTCCTTTTTTTCAATGCCATTGTAACTTTGAACAGTCACTAAAAGAACTGTTGTAAGTTTAGGACTACCTGTAGTAGTATCTGTACTCAACTGGAAGACTCTAGGCTTGGGGAAAATCACTTGAGGGATCACTGGTCTCATTAGATTTCACTACTGCATGTCCTGAATTCCCTATTTAATAAAAGAAGAAAGAAATAGCTATTCTTTTGATTAAAAATGGATACAATCTGCATTTTGTCCATGATCTCATAAGATAGCAGAGGTCTTCTTTAATTTAGCAGATTACAAAGCACAATCAAAATATTGTGAAAAAGATCATAATCTAAACCCTTTCTGAGCTTCTCCTTGGCAAGTTGATAACGGAAGCTGCAATGGGTAACAATCACCTTGGCTGCTGTAAATTTGCTCTCGTTTCTGGGCCATAATGGTAGCAAGTAGGAAACATTTTCTACCTAATTAATAACACTTCAAGAATACCCAAGATAGTGAACCATATCTTTCTTATTAATGGTGCTGTCTCCAAAGAGAGAATCCCTGAATCTCGACACAGTGGTGAATGTGAATGTCATATTCCTAGGTTATCCAGATATCTTTGAAAAACTGCTGATTTGCTGATGGGGATAAGGAGCATGGAGCTTTGAAATCACTGCATATTTTAGAAATAGTTCAGTTGTGGAATATTTCATATATAAAATCAGATTTGTAAAACATTCTTAACACAAGATTAACAGTTGCAAAAATTGCAGACATCTACATCAGACATACAGCTTTCCTAAACACTTAACTTCGATCAAAGTTTTCTGACTTTTTAAAATAGCGTTAAATGTGATTTATTCTGCTGCACAACTTTCCTTGCTTGTTAGAAGAATATTTGTTCACAGTGATTACAATATTTCTGATTCATGCCACGGGTGAAAAAGGCCCCATGTATGCTAAGAAAGAATTATTTGAATAAAAACAAACGCCTGATGGTGTAAAATCTCACATCAGTTAACTAAGGTTGTTCATTTGTGGATCATTCATGTGCACCTCTGTTTAAATCAAGCTCCTGACTGGCTGCATCAGCAAATTAGTACAATTCGACCAACAGATTGATAAACGAAGAAATGTTTTCCCCAAACAAATATATTTTGTTTCAGATAATGTGGGTCATACAAGAGCAAATTGTATTTCAAAATAATTTACGACAGAATGATATTCTATGATTCTACTTGACAATGGGTTAATCATATTGAAATCAATAAGGTCATATGTATATGATATTTAAAATTTGCCTGGATGAAATGATAAGCTATTGGTTCTCACTTGTCACAGATATTTTAATATTTAATGGGAAGGATTACAGTTCTTTCAGTGTACTTGGTCAAACCACTGCAATGCTCAGTAGACCAAGAAACAAGTAAATGGCTCAATATTTGCCATGCCCATTCATGTCAGACTTCTAAATCCTTCTAAAATCTCATATTTTGAAATCAAGCATGCCAATACAGAGTGATCATAAAGGCACATGTTTAAATAAAAGTGGGAGGAAGGAGAGACAAATGTGAGTGTTTCTGTATCTAGATTCTTCCTTTGGCCAGGACCAAACCTATAAGAAAGTATTGTGTATAAATATATCCCAAGGATTTCACAGAATAGTATTGTTTTTCCATAGGACTGTTTTTTTTACTAAATTTTCTAAGTTTCTTTGCAACTCAAAATCTTAACATCAAGGTATTTTACGTTTTCATATGTATCAGTAAATAATGGATTAGTAAATAATCACTGAGTCATTTTTTTAAAATGAATTCATTGAGGTTTTGAATCTGCAGCAATCTAGTCTGTAATTTACTAGAGAGTGGTGCAGAGAAAAAAAGATTTACAATCATATGCAAATTTTCATGTTTTTAGTATAATAGCAGGATAAGAAATGCTGTGGAAACATATGCACACACTTGACCTGCTGTTCATCCTTATTGACAAAGAATATAAATCAAAGACCCCCACCCTCCCTGTTTGTTTATTTATTTGTGCTTGTCTTAATCGTTCTTGTAAATTTTCATGGACTCATTGATGAGCGTGCACAATGAGCAGCAAACTACAGAAGGCACTAGTATTAAGATACGTAGGAACCATTAAAGAAAAGCGAGATATGGGCAAAGAAATACATTGATCTAGAATGTGGATGTGTGCTCTAATAGGGCTGCCAGCTTAAAAATCATTCCCCCCCCCGGCCCCCGGCCTATTCTACTCACAAGTTATCATTTCATCTCTATCACGGTCAGTCACCACCAAAAAAAAGAGAAAAAGATAACAGATGATCAACAATCATCTCATGAAGATCAGAAAAATCTTTGTGGGATATTTTGGCCTTATGTTAATAGGAAAATCATTAATGTCATCATTAATCAAAATAAAAGGAAAAGAAACTATAAAGATTGATTTCGCAAGAAATATGTAGAGAGATGACTGGTACTGATAAATGCCCAAAGCTGTTCAGTTAGTGTTAATGTCTGTAACAAGATATAATGATTTTGATGTTAAAAATAATATACTGATTGTGAAAGTTTTATAGTAACTGTAATATATATGCCATATATATGGACTCTTCGTACAATCTCTGTTTACAAGTCATCCCATAATTGCTTTCACCAGATAGATAGATAGATAGATAGATAGATAGATAGATAGATAGATAGATAGATAGATGTGTGTGTGTGTGTGTGTGTGTGTGTGTGTGCGTGTGTGTGCGTGTTTCTCTTTAACCAAGTTCTACCTGCGTAAGCCAAGGTTTTATGCAGCCCTGGTTCAATGAAATCTCATTCACTAGATTCTGGGCTTTTTTTCTTCTAGCAGCCAACAGACTCTTTGCTGCCCATTGGGAGACTAAGATAGATCTATTTCGGCCTTATAAGATAGATCTATTTCGGCCTTATAAAATAGATCTATCTTAGTCTCCCCCTGGTTAAAGAGAAACACACATAAAACCTACGAAAAAGAAAGAAAAACATATATATATATATTTCTTTATCCAGGTTCTACCTACGTAAGCCAAGATTTTATGCAGCCCTAGTTCAGTGAAATCTCATTCACTAGTTTTGGGACTTTTTTCTAGGATATTATATCCATCACATTCCAAATAATACATTGAACTGATTTGGTATTACATAACAATAAAGAGTGCAATACTGAACTTTTATTTACAAGTGTTTTAGCCACCGCAACTGTTCAACTGGAAGTATTGTCACTTTGTTCTGCTAGCTAGGAGAAGATTTGGTTCGACCAGGATAATTAGATCAGACTATGTACAATAAAAGAAAACCTGAAAGAAACGTTTAAGTCCTTAAACAAAACTGAAGACCATATACTTTCTTCTAAGTGAGGAAAATTTCAGGATGTCTTTAGAAGGCATTTGATGAGTGATTGGTAAATTTAACCCAATTTTGATTGGTCAATTAACTCTTCACCCAGAAAGTTGTTTTTTCAAAGGTTTTTGGACTCATCCTTTAAAGGTTTAGTATTGACATAACAGAGACATATAACCTGTAGTTGGGATGTCTGTGGTATTGGCAGTTTTCACAGCAAAGGAAGGTACTAAATCATTTATTTATCAATGATAGCTCTAATAAAAACTGTCATTGTGCCATTTTAAAAGCCTCAGAAAGAGTCATTTCCCTGAAACCATCTAAGGCATTCAAAGGCAATCCACTTCTGAGTATATGTCAACTGCAGTACCTGACTTGTCTGATGGACATTGGCCACATAGGTATTGGAAATGCCTCGTATATAATTTGAAATGAATGAATGAGCTGTAGTGATTTGGCTTTAGCTGTTTAGCTCATTTTCCATTCTCTGTAATCCTCATCAAAGCAACCTACTCCTGAGTGGCCTTTATAGCCTTGTCTCATGCTATACTTTACCAAACTGAGCCAGCAAGAAATATGGAAATGCTCTAAGTTACAAAGGCTGGGTGGGGGGAAGTTTAGTTATGTTATTGTTTATTTCTATTGGCTTTTGTATTCTCCATTGTGTATAGTTTTTCAGATCTTTTAAAGGTAGTACTGAAGATATTGGACAATCATTTGTCTGAAATGATATGTAAGCCACCTAGGGTTTACAGACCAAATGTTTACAAGCCACCTAAAGTTGCTGTGAGTAGGTGGCTATATAATTTTTCAATAAACAAACAAACAAACAAACAAACCCAATTTCCTGTTGGACTAGAACACCTCCAAGGTCCATTCTAACTTTGTTATTCTGTTATATGAGGAAGCCCCCATCAGAAATATACCTGAAAAAATGTTTATTTGCCTCAGTGGCGAAATCCAAATTTTTTTTACTACCAGTTCTGTGGGCGTGGCTTGGTAGGTGTGGTGTGGCTTGGTGGGCGTGGCAGGGGAAGGATACTGCAAAATCTCCATTCCCACCCCATTCCAGAGGAAGGATATTGCAAAATCCCCATTCCCTCCCCACTCCTGGGGGAAGAATATTGCAAAATCTCCATTCCCACCCCGCTCTGGGGCCAGCCAGAAGTGGTATTTGCTGGTTCTCCGAACTGCTCAAAATTTCCGCTACCGCTTCTCCAGAACCTGCTGGATTTCACCCCTGATTTGCCTTCCATCTCCCCTCATCCTAGGGAACTTTCAGAGGAACACACAATATAAGAACACCAAGTAATTCTACAATGAATTAAAAAGGAAGAAAAAAGGTAGAATTCATGGTTTTGGAAATCTTTCCCAAGGACTGTATTCTCTTTCTTCTGACATCTTGGAGCAATGTGCCTGCATTTGTGTGTAGATTTATAGTTTATCTTTATCTGTGGCTTCATCCGTAGGTAGCTATTATAGCTGCCTTGCCTTAGATATTGTTTGGGCCTGATAGATCTGTCTGAAGTTCATCAAAGGAAAGCTGAGTGGCTAAAAGCCATT
The DNA here is from genome assembly GCA_012654045.1 of Ptyas mucosa. Classification (NCBI taxonomy): domain Eukaryota; kingdom Metazoa; phylum Chordata; class Lepidosauria; order Squamata; family Colubridae; genus Ptyas; species Ptyas mucosa. The sequence continues at coordinate 2,976,811 of WNWU01000018.1, forward strand.
GGGTCCAGCTGAGGATGAAATACGAGCCATCAGCCTTGGTAATGGCTGTAAAATTTCATAATTACACAGCCTTTATTACATTGCATAATGATCCTGAAGCAGTATGGAACAATTAATTAAGATTTTCAACCGTGGCTCTTTCGGAAATTAAAGGTGCTGGTGGCTGAAAACACAGCAAAGGGGGAAAGTCTAATTCTAAAAGTGTTAAGGGTCGTTTTGAAGCACTTCCAGAGTACAGTTTCCATGAAGTAGTATGAATGAAACAATACTAGTTAAGTAACTAACTTTTTGAATAACTAACATCCATGGATTACTCTGCAGATTAAATTACATTCATTGTTTGAAAATTATCAGAGAAAATGTCAGCAAGTTTCTCACTCCACTCTGTTAGACTGGAAACCTAACTGCGTGTCTTACCTAGTAATTTGTCACACTTGTAACTCAGTTGCATTAATATTTCCTAAGGCATTACACCGTATGGGAGAATTGTATAATTATGCACTATATTTCATTGAACCATCTTTAAAAATCTCTACTCCATCCTTCTTGAATGTGTTGCCCTGCAGATATTTTGGAGCACAACTCTCTGAATTGTGAACTAGTGTGGTGAATGGAATCTTGGGAAGTATGGCATCAATCCCTGTAGAAGGTGACAGATTGAGGAAACGTTTTACACTTTGAAAGTAGAGACATCTCCTCCTATATGATTTTTTTTTTAACTAAGCTGTGGAAGTTTGGAATATTTGACATTAAAGAAAAAAACTTCCTCCAGGTGATCTAATCAGAATCAGAATAGAGCTAGAAAGGACTTTGGAGGTCTTCTAGTCTAACCCCCTGCTCAAGTAGGAGATCCTATATAATTTAGACAAGCGGCTATCCAGTCTCTTTTTAAAAACTTCCAGTGATGAAGCACCCACAACTGTACAATAAAAGAAAATCTGCAAGAAACGTTTAAGTCCTTAAACAAAGCTGAAGACCATATACTTTCTTCCAAGTGAGGAAAATTTCAAGATGTCTTTGGAAGGCATCTGATGAATGATTGGTAAATTTAACCCAGTTTTGATTGGTCAATTAACTCTTCACCCAGAAAGTTATTTTTTCAAAGGTTTTTGGATTCATCCTTTAAAGGTTTAGTATTGACATAACAGAGAGATATAACCTGTAGTTGGGATGTCTGTGATATTGGTAGTTTTCATAGCAAAGGAAGGTACTAAATCATTTATTTATCAATGATAGCTCTAATAAAAACTGTCATTGTGCCATTTTAAAAGCCTAAAAGTTTTTTTGGGGCAGTCCGTCAAATACTGGAATACGGCTATCATGCCACCCCTAGTTCTTCTTTTCTCTAGATTAGCCATACCCAGTTCCTGCAACTATTCTTCATATGTTTTAATTTGCAGGCCTTTAATCATCCTAGTTGTTCTTCATGTTTCTGCACTTTTTCCAAAGTCTCAACATCTTTTTGTAACATAGTGACCAAAACTGGATGCAGTATTCCAGGTGTAGGCTTACTAATATCTGTGTTGTTTTCTTGGCAATAAGCCAGAAGGAATTTCTTTCATCTAGGAATGCTATTTCAACTTCCCAGATTTGTCCAGGGGCTTGGGATTTTTTTGATGGTTTCCCATCCAGACTGTTCCTGGGTTAGATATTATTTAGCTTTGGGGGATCAGCAAAACTCAGATAAATTCTGCAATTTGCTGTGGAGCTCTGTTGCAAAAATTCTAGAATGATAGAATTTTGCCATCTTTGCCACCGTTTGAACAGTTTGCACACCTTTGTCCCAAAAGCGCTTTTTCAAGAGGCAACTGGACTATTTGTTTTTTCTTTGCAGACATTTTGCTTCTCATCCCAGAAGTTTCTTCAGCTTTGACTGACAAGAAGAAGCTTCCGGGAAGAGAAACGAAAGGTCTTCAAAGAAAAACCAGAAAGTCCAGTTGCCTCTAGAAAAAGTATCTTTGGGACAACCTAGATGACTGAGAATCTCCATACCTGTATTATAAAACTTAAATTTGGTGAAATTTAAGTGGGAAGAGGGACTGGGGGGAGGGTTGAATAGGTCCAAAAATAAAGTGTTTATTCTTGGCAAGCACAACCACCATGGGTTGGTTAAATTTATCTATTATCTATCTATCTATCTATCTATCTATCTATCTATCTATCTATCTATCATCTATCATCTATCTATCTATCTATCTATCTATCTATCTATCTATCTATCTATCTATCATATGCCATATCAAGCATGGATTTACAATGCTTATTAACATTTCCCCTAAATTAAAAAAACACAATAATGTTAAAAAGATCTATATTCAGATATCAATGTCTAGGCCAATCAACCTGGCTTAAGAAGAAATTTTAAATATTTTTAATATTTTAATTGGTCTGTGAGTTTTAAATTTTGTAGCCAAATTATATATATATTTTAAATGTCTTAATATTTATATTTTATGTTTTTTATGTCTGGCTGTACACCGCCCTGAGTCCTCAGGGAGAAGGGCGGTATATAAATTGGAAATAAAATAAATAAAAACCATTGAAGCGCACATTGTTTGTCTGAAAAAAGAAATCAGAAACAGGACCGGTATATGCCCTCAACTTACAGTCGAATGACATGGGTACAATTTGACATGGGATCCTAAAGTCAGACTGAGGGGAGGATGCTATACTCCATTTATACAATGAATCCTAGCATATGCCATGTGAAGTGTGAATCTTATTCAGGATTGTTCATTGCTGGTGAGGTCATTCAGAACCTGATATCTTTTGCATAGGATCAACAATATGTCTTCCTGTGTCTGGGCACTCAGCAACTCATTGGACTTTCCATTGGGAATCAGTGTTAAAGTTGTTAAGCACATGTTGTGCAAATGCCAGTGGGGGCTTCCTACATTTGACCCTTCCAATTGATATGTGGGAAAGGCCAGTATGCTCTGGTAGGAGAGAGTTGTTCATAATTTACACTTCTCACTAGTGTATCTTGTCTTCATAGAGCTGGTGGTGCCATGTGGCTCAGAACAGAAAGCCAACAAATAGGAGTGGTTTTAATACATCCACTGATAATCCTCATGGTGTCATTAAGACTGGCATCTAGCTTACTAGTATGGCAGCTGTTAAGGGGCACATTATTCTGCTGTGGAGTAGACCAATCCTAAGGGCTGATGTTCTGTGGATGGCAGCTGAAGCTCCCCATTTAGTTCCACTTAATTTCTGAAGACCAAACTATCTGTGACACTAAAAGTATCATGTAATGTGGTTTTTGTAATGATTTCCCCCATTTTACTATTAATGAGGATAGAATCTTTCAGCATTGTTGCAATTAGAGTGTATACGTAAGGGTTTTATTTATTTTTCTTTCCCTTTACAGTGCCTAATGACAAGTTCCTATTGGTACTAGTGTTTTGGACTAAGGTTTGAGTCTTAGGGTTCCAGGTACCTGAACAAAATATATTACAACTACCAAGAATTAAAACATAGCTGTAAAGTACCATAATTTTTATTGCCTTCCTTATTTCTCTTTATCTGACCTCCTGAAGGGGCTTATCCTGCCATTCTGCAGAGGTCTTCAACTGATATTTCTGTCCTTTGTTGCAAGCTAGAATAGAGTAGAGTAGAGGAGAGGAGAGGAGAGGAGAGGAGAGGAGAGGAGAGGAGAAGTTTTTATTGGTCAAGTGTGATTGGACACACAAGAAATTTGTCTTGGTGCATATGCTCTCAGTATACATAAAAGAAAAGATAACTTCATCAAGAATCATAAGGTACAGCACTTAATGATATTCATAGGATACAAATAAGCAATCAGGAAACAATATCAATATAAATCGTAAGGATACAAGCAACAAAGTTACAGAGTTACAGTCATACAGTCATAAGTGGAAGGAGATGGGTGGTGGGAATGATGAGAAGATTAATAGTAGTGCAGACTTAGTAAATAGTTTGACAGTGTTGAGAGAATTATTTGTTTAGCAGAGTGATGGCATTCGGGAAAAAACTGTTTTTGTGTCTAGTTGTTCTGGTATGCAGTGCTCTATAGCGTGCCCTCTCTGTGGGAGCACACGGGTTGATGGGAGGTCATCGGTAGCAGCAGGCGGTCTCAGAGATGCTAGGCCCTATGCCATGGAGTGCTTTAAAGGTGATCACCAACACCTTGAAGCGCACCCGGAAGACCACTGGAAGACAGTGCAGCTCGCGCAGGAGCGGTGTTATGTGGGAGCGCCATGCTGCTCCTGTCACTACCCGCGCGGCTGCGTTCTGGACCAGTTGGAGCCTCCGGGTGCTCTTCAAGGGGAGCCCCATGTAGAGAGCGTTACAGTAGTCTAGGCGAGAGATGACGAAGGCATAAGTGACTGTGCACAGGGAATCCCAATCAAGAATCGGGATACTGATACAGGTCCTCAATGGACTTCTTCCTGGTAGGTGTGATAGAGAAAGGTGGAGTGATGCCAAACACTATTCCTGTCTACATTATGACACTGAAGTCAGGGAAGATCATTGCTTTGAGTTTGATTTTATTACAATGCTGTGTTTTAATTGAGCCATGAGGAAAGATCAGCAAATGAAAATAAATGAAGAAATAAATACGTGCTGTCTAGATATTGTTAAAAAATGATAATTTAAAACAACTTATAGCCCGTCACATTTATATTGATGGGTTTCTTGTGTGACCATTTGAAAAATCAATATATGACTCAAGTCTGAAAGGAACTTATCGAGGTGGTAATAAAGCTGAAGAAACTCATATGAAGAACCTGTGAAGTACACTATTGAGATTGAAATTCTCCTGCTTCTGAAACAGAGCCATCTGCATTCCTCAACTCCTAGAATACTGCCTCCTCCTCTTGCTGATTTGATATGGATTCCACATAATATGTGTTATGTTTTTTAAATATTTTGTGCTCTGCTGAGGGTTCCCTTGGGCGCCTTTTAATTATAAACTTTTGCCAGAAAATTTAGAACCGATTAAATGCGTGGTTCATCGAGGAGTTGGCCGCTTGAAGTTCTTTTGTCGAGTCATTTATTCCCTTAATAGGAATTTTCTGATTGGTTGTCATTCTTGTTCACCTACTGGGTGTCACTGCCTCTAAAACACTTGTCATTCTTTAATGGAAACAAAATAGTCATTGCTGTCAGAGCTGCAATGTCATTCCACTACCCCTTGCTGTGTCGGCAATAGTGAAAATGACAGAGCGGCTCTCAGTAGGGGTAATTAAAATGTAAATATTGATATTTTATTATTTGAAATTACTTTCCAGTGCGGCATTTAATATCTCTCCATCTGTGCGGCTCTGTTTAGCGGTCACTTTAGTGCAGCTCTGGGATGCCGAGCGGCGGCTTGATCCCCGTTATGTCAAAATGCTTGTTGCTGCTTAATTTTGATATCTAATTAAGTGGAAAAGTACAGTCCACACTGTAATCCATGGCATCTTAACCAGCTGCTTGGGTATATTTAGAATTAATCTCCACTATGGAATCATCCTAATGTATGCAATTAAGAGTCTGCCAATGGCTAATTAGGTGTATTAGAATCAGGCTGCTCCCCCCCTCCACACACACACACGCACACACACATTTTCTTTTCTTGAACTGTTGCAGACTTCAGATACTCTCCTTTCTCAAGTAGCTTAACAAGTCAGACAGGGTTGGTCTCCAACAGGGGATGCCCAGAGCTCAGTATTGAAATTAGAGATGCAGATGCTGAGCGATGAAATTCTACACCGCATTTAAGGAGGTTTTTTTTAAATGTAACCTAGTCTTCCTGAAGTCACTGAAAAAAGCCTACGTTATTTGAAAGATTCTTCTCGTTTCTTCCTGTGAAGTTTGCCAAATAGTCCTTAGAAAATCTATAATGAGTTTACTGTTTTAAAAAAGAGAGTTATATGTAGAAGATTAAAAAAAAAACACCAAGCAAACAATAAAAGCTTAATTTAATCCTCCCTTAAGGGTCAATGGTCAAAAGTAACTCAGTCCATTAAGATTACTTTAACAGTTTAGACATAGCAAATGATGTTGTCTCAGAATCAAGAGGGGATGGTAGTGATTTTGATGGTATGTTTAGTTTTACAACACAAATCATAGACTGATTATTGGTAAAGTGGCTTCTTAATAGCACCAATCTATGAAGTTGTTTAAATTATGATGTTGAAATTTAGTGTATGAAAATTGATTCCGTTTTTATTTTATTTTTTTTTTGAAATTTTTTTAAAATTTATTTTTAAACATAGATAAACATAGATAAAATACATCTTTTTAGAGCAAGGGTTTGATCCAGTATAAAATAAGTACAATTGCTCACATTCCCTTCCAAATTTCATCCATTAACATCTTAAAAAGGAAAAAATAAAAAGACACAAAAAAATCCAAACTCATTTTTTATCACTCAATCTAACATTTTATTCTAAATATTTAGCATTCTACTATATCACCCTAAATCTTAAACTCCAACTATATACAGCTCTTTGTTATATTCATTTATCATTTTAACAATCAGTATTTCATAAAATTGGTTCCATTCTTTACTTCCATCTAGCCATTCCTTCTTCTAGTGAGGGCAGGGGGTGGTGGGGAGGGGGGGTCAGAACATTTAGTACAAGTAAGGAAGTATATATGAGGACCTGTTTTATGCCAATATGTCTGCAATTTGGCAGTTCAAATCCCACCAGGCTCAAGTTGTCTCAGTCTTCCATCCTTCCGAGGTGGGTAAAATGAGGACCCAAATTGTTGGGGGGCAATATGCTAACTCTGTAAATCACATAGATAGGGCTGTAAAGCACTGTAAAGCAGTATATAAGTCTAAGCGCTATTGCTAATATGTGCAAATGAGCAGGAAATGCAGCCACAGAAAAATGCTGTCTAGATATTGTGATATATCACTTGGAAACATAAGGCAGATCTTCTACCCATAATCACAAGATAATGTTGTGTCACTAAATAATCAATCAATTAATTAGACAATCTAGTATCTGTCTCTGAATTCTATTGGAGAGATCTGCCACCAGTGGGCCTCTACCAAGCAGACAGCAAAGGGAGCAGGGAAAGTGAGCTGGAGAAAGACCATGCCTGGAAAGAGGTCCATTTGCCCCAAGTTCTGCATGCTCATCAGCCAATCCTAACATTTGCTTTTGTTTCTTGGAAACAAAAATATTTTCCTTTGTTTTTTCTTGAGCAACTATAATTATACTTCTGCTATACCTGCATTGAACATTGTTTTCTACTTTTGTTTTTTTAAGGCTAATTGTTTTAAATAATGGAGTTGAATCTTATTAAAATTAAAGCTTAGATCGGTTGGGGGGGGACCCATTTTCTGAATAGAAGATAGGATAACATGAATCTTCTAAAGCCAATTGCTCATAGAACTACCCTATCTTATTTTTACAACAAGCCTTCCCTATGAATTCCTGATTTAGAGATTAATAAATTCAAATCTATTCTCAGATAATAATTCTGTTAAAATGCTGTTCAATTTTTAGTCTTAAGCACTTTGAAAATACTGCAGTGAAATGAATTAAAAAAAGCTTTGACTCATACTCCATTCATGGTGACTTATATAGATACCCATGCAGACCCGATAGCAAACTTGGTCTCCCTGCTACAACTTTCAATTGCAGCCCACCGGCACAGGTTTTCCCACCCACCCCAGTTCTCCATTGATGTATTTTTCAGGGCCAACCCTGCCTACTATCTAAATCAGCCAAGCTGGGTAGGAAAATTTCCACTTAGAAGGGCACTGTTAAAAATAGTCCAGTTTAAATTATAAAAAGGCAATGGTATTTTAAGAATTTTTGCCATTTTAAGTTTATAGGCATCATTGCAATAGAACAGCAGAGATATTTAGCCTGAAATCTGCATTTCTGAAGAGAAGGGGAAGAAGTAACCCCCTCCTTTCCTAAATGGCTTCTTTACAAAAACAAATAATGCAAATAGATTTTTAAAAAATTGCTTTTATGGTATTTGAGGATCCAAAGGACTTCAGCAGCTGGACTTAGGCATAAAGCTATCCAACTTTTAATATATCAATATGAACTTTGAGTGCTGCAGATTTGGGACTCCTCCTTGTCCTTTTCTCCCCAACACTCAACTTGTTCTCCAAGTTGTTCTTCCTGAAGTTTGTTATGCAAGTCTTAATAGAAACTGTGTGTCTGTGTGTTCCCTGAAATATATCTAACTGGCATTTAAATTACATTAACACCTTTTTGTACAGTCTTAAGTGAGAGATCACACTAGCCAAGCGTCTTTCCTGTTCATAAATGTCTAAGTTGCTGTTTTCAAATTGCTGTGAATCTTCCTTACTTAGTCCTGCTGCATGAATTCACTGTTGCAGATATTTCTGACAAGTGGACGTTAGCTTAGTGAGAATCCATTGTTCTTAATGGATTGAGAAGGACGTGCGGTGCGAATGCATTTTCATTGCCATCGGAGCTCCCTGCTCTTGTTTCAGAGAGAGATGAAAATCGTGTGGCAATAAAAGCCCTGGGTTTCTCCGTCTCTTTTGTTGTACTTGCTGTGGGGCTTGTTGGAAAGGTGTTTATGGTCAGAAGTTTTCCTGGTCTCTGTTAGGAACCATTTATATTTTCTATGAACCTGCATGTAAAGACAGATGAAAGGACCATGAAGGTAAAATTTAAATAGAAAGGGGGATATAAACCATGTTTTTAAACTATAAAAAATAGACCGTGACACAATTGGACTTTTAAACTCTATGTGGAATATATTTGGGATAAAGGGTTTTATGGTAACATTTATGTCCTGAATGAAATGATCAAAAACCTCCATGTAATATTAATATTAATAATCCCAAATAATTGGTGCCTCTTTCTTTTGCAGATACAGTAAATAAATGGTTAAGATTCAGTCTCTGAATTGGGAGTTTAACTATATTTATACAGTAAACCTAGGAGATGACAAATGTCCTTTAGATTCCACTTAAAACCACAAAATAATTTGGCCCAGCTACTGCTCCACTACCTGGGATGATGGAGAGATTTTGAAAAAGCTCAGAAGCAAATGCCTTTTTCCAAATCTCCCGTTTGAAAGCATGTGCAATGAATGTTATGATGAACTACGAGTTCTATACTCACTTGCAAATGGAATCTTATCAGATTCGGTCTTCTAAATAAAGCTTAGTTCAGTTCAAATTAATGTAGAATTGTTACGTTCAAACTATGGCAGGTGCCAACTGTCTGGCAGATCCCAAATAAGATTGAACTTGTTGCTACTTGAAGATGACCAGTGAATCCCAGGATGTAAGTTAGACTGAGAACCTGGGGGATGGGGGTTGAACTATTTCAGAAGAGGCAATGGCAAAATGCTTTTGTTTTGTTGCTTTATAAGCCCTACACGGATGTGCCAAGAAAAACTGAATTTGAGAGAATGTTTACGTTTCACCTGCTCAGACATTACACTTGGTACATGCTCAGTAGGCAATTGACTCAAGAGTCAATGATTAGGCGACTTGTATGGTTTCAAAAAACTGTTCCAATCCGAACAACTCCAATCATGATGGTAAGGGGAAAAATTTGTCAGGTTATCTCAATTCCACATTTTGTAAACTAAATGTTTGTTGCTTTCATTTCCGTATTATTATTTTTTCCCTGTAAACAAAGCATATACAAAATGTATATGGGTTTTCCTATGTAATTTTGACAAAACATACATTTTGGGTACTTTTCTTTTTTTAAAAAAACATACTTTCAGAAGCAATTTCCTATCATCTAATTTGTCTTTACCTAATATTCATCTTTTTAAAAACACACCTTCTTAAATGAATTATTTATTTTACACTTTTTCAATTCTTTTCAAGCTTTGGAAAAGTGAAAGAAAGTTTCAGCATATCGGTATCTTCTGGTTCCCATTTCTATTGGATGTTTTAAGAATGTAACTGCTAAACAAATTTCTCAGCCATTCTGCCTTTATGTATTATAGACTAGCAAGTGATGGTAATCATATTCCTTCACTTTCTGCTAGGACTTTCCAACTTTCTTTAAAACTGAAATAGAGTGTTCTAGGACTAGTCCATCCTGCCTGAAATTAGTCCTGGCATAGTTTCACCATTCTTCCAGAATAATTCTTTGAATTGTTATAAAAATCCATCTACTTCATGGAAATCCCCCCCCCACCCCCCGTTTATTTACTGAGAAGTAGTCAGGGCTTGATCATTAGCACATCTCATCCCATAATGATGAAAAAAATCTGTATATTGCACTAAAGTTCATTTTTTAAAACATTACTATATTGTGGACTCCAGAGGATGTTTCTGTAAGTCTTCTCTAACAGGACAGGAAAACCTGGAGGAACATTGTCCATGGGGTTGTGATGGGTTGGACACGACTTCGCAACTAACAACAACAACATATTGTGTTATTGAACTTTTAAATAGATAGGTGCATAACTTTGTTGGCAGTGCCTAATTAATCATTGGTTTAAGTCAAAATATTTTGAAGAAACTGAGCTTCATATTTAGAGAGCTTCCTCTTAAAAGAGCAGTGAAGTAGCTGGTGGGCTGTGCAAGAAAGGAGGAAGTAACATTCTATTGCATAAACCTATATTGAGGTGACAGCAACTTTGGTGCAATCAAGGTTTATTTGAATTATTTCCCAATCCAAATAATTCTTCTAATGATTTTTATTTGTTATGATTCCCCAAATAGCCAGTTAGATGTTTAGAATATGACATTTTTACTCATCTGGGGAGTCCTTCCCAAGGACCTGGGATAGGCCAATGTTTGATGGTAGTAAAGCTACCTTTTTGCAATTGACTGATGGTGATTTTTGTCAGTGCCAATGGTGTTCAAGTGATGCTCCAGATGTTTTGGGATTGCAGCTAAGACATCTATCATTATTTATATACAGTATCTTTGATTTCTTTTGCCACAGTTGTTCTATTTTTATTTGCAGGTATTTATATTTGTGTTCTCCAGGTCTTTCTCTTCTATTTTGCTGTTTATACATACATGGAGACATGTCCAATGTCCAGACTTCCTACTGACAGTTGCTAAGTCTGTGATGTTGTTGTTGTTATGGTTGATTGCACAGTCAAACAGATATTTAGACTGGATTTGGCATTTTTATCCATCTAGTCTATCCCAAGGACCTGGGATAGGCAGATGTGATAGTAAAGGTATTGTTGCAAGATGTAAGCTACAATTGTTGTTGTTGTTGTTGTTGTTGTTGTTGTTGTTGTATTTGGATTGCTGCAACAACTTGTTCAGACCATTTCTGTGGAATTTTTAAATCTCTCAGGAAATCTGTCTTCACTACTCAGTTGAGTTCTGTCACAGCCCAGAGTTTTCCAAAAGAACTTGGATCAGTGCTAGTCACAGCCTTGTCTCATGAGGGTTCTTGCCACTCATCCCAAAGGCAAACAGTTTGATCATGACTCTGAACTGATGACACGTTAGTTAATCAATAGATCCAGTAACGAAATCCCTATTTTCTTCATCTTCCAAAGCTGTGATTTTCCTAGAAACATCTAGGAAACATTTTCCTAGAAGCACAGCAAACATCTTTTGCAGCTGTGTTAGTGATCTTGGTTTGTTATGCTCTCAGTTTGTTTATAGTTTAGTATATTTAATCCCTTGGCCATGTTGATGGCTTTGGTTATGTTTCAACAGTGGTGTCATGCCTCGGAGGTGATATGATTCTTTCCCAGGCAAAGATATGACACAAAGAATATGATCAATATTCTTGTTGGTAAAGTACTTTTCATCATCTTACAGCCTTGTCTGACAATTGTAATAATTAGAAGAATTCTGCAATGTGAAGTCTATATACATAAGCCTGCTCTGATTCTTATAGCAACAAACTGGAAGAGTCAGGCCTTGAAATTAAGCAGCAAAGAAGATTTCTGCTTTGGTGGATTGGTGGAAGGTTTTTGCTTTGAATGGATTCTTCATGAAAACGTTTGTGGCCAGAGATAATTTTTTAAAGCTTTGTACAATTCTATCACGTGCTTCCTGAAAGATAAATGTAGACAACAGAATGTATTTTGTATATCATACTACAACTTTAAAGGGCAGCGTGGTGGCTCAGTGGTTAAAATGCTGGGTTTGTTGGATGAAAATAAACCGTGCATCCTGCCCAAAAGGGTACCGTGGTTGATGGTATTAAAGGCTGCTGAAAGATCAAGAAGATCAATGATGGTTGTACTATCCTGCTCTTGCCAAAGATCTTCAGCAAATAGGACCAATGTCATTTCTGTCCCATAACCAGGCCTGAGTCCTGACTGGAAAGGGGTCCAGATAATCTGTTTCATCAGAACCCTCTGAAGCTGCCAAGCAACCACCTAAAATGGGAAATGGAAAAACTGAACAAAAGTTGCTAATGCAGGGGGTCAAGTGATGGCTTTTTTAAAGAGGGCAAAACCAGGGCTTCCTTAAAAGGCCAGAGGAATGTTCCCTTTGGGCTGAGGAATTTATCATTGCTTGAACTCACCATCCTGGAAGTTTTCGCCAACCAAGCAAGCTAAGGATCTAATTGACAGGTGGTCGCACTGATAGCATCGAGGACCCTGTCCATTTCATCAGGTCCAACAGGATCAGTGATGTTGTATGTTTCGTTGTATGGGTATACTGTGTATACACGTACAATGACAATAAAGTTATTATTATCAAACTGTTCCAGATAACTGGGCAAGACCATTCCCTGAGCATCCCGCATGGACTTGCACCATGTCTGGATTCCAGCTGGAAACAAATCTGAGTGATTTTGTCCACTAGGTGTTGAGCATATTCCTCTATGCGACTCTGAAGATGATCAGCCAAGCTCCCCTCTTCCAGAAGGGACCCAGTGACCCAGAACAGAGTTGTGAGGCAACACTCTGCAATAAAAGCAGATAAATAGTGCTGTTTGTCCCCCTTACCAGCACAAGATAGTGGCTCTAAGTTGTATCTGGTTGGAGTCATCCTTAGTTTTCCCCTAGCTGCTCTCTAAGCATCTGTTAGCCCTTTTTAAGATCCACAACTCCTCCATGAACCATTGGGAGAGTCAGAAGCAATGGGTGAAGAGAGGCTGCATAGGTGCAACCCTACCCAGAACCCTGCCCTACAACATTGTAGATGAATACTACTCCTTTACTTTCAATTTATTTTGATATACTTTCAGAATGTAGAAATGACTATTAGGCAAATAGCTACTAAATAATAATTGTCTGAATGTGATTTTTACTTATCAAATAGTGATTGAAATGTAAATAGAATATATCCTGCTTATACAAAGAGATTTTAGAATCTGTTAATAGAGCAATATTATGTGCCTGACTGTATGCATGTTACATGAAATATTATACCATGTTACATATACAAAATTGCATACCATTGTAAGCATGAAAGCTGGCTAATACTTTGCAACATGTGTATATATGTGCATTTTGGACACATGAAGATGAAAGTGTCAATATTGAGGGCTCTTAAGGAGGGGACCATTCTTGTATAACTAGAATTTTGTACTTAGAAAGTTCATAAAGTCTCATGATGTCCTTCCTGAATACAAGGAGGCTGAACCAAGGATATAAAGGATTAATTTATTGCTGCTTTCCATAAAATAAATACATTTCTAGGCATAATATAGTCGGCTGATGCAACGCATGAAACATAATCACAGAACTGCTCAGAACAAATCATTTCACAATTATTTCAACGACTGAGTTGAAATAAGTGATAAAATAAATGTTTTCAATTCTAACAGCTTGTTTTCGGACAATTATTGGCTGACCCAATTGCAAACAACTATTTACAAATAACTGAATCTCATATTTCTCTTCTATATCATTTTATCTAAAATCTCATTTCTTTTTATAAATGTTATAGTTTGATAGAAACAGGTCAGGAAAGCTCCAAAATGAAACAGAATCTCTAGGCTATATATCCGATGAAGTGAGCTACAGCTCACAGAAGCTATGCCATTTAATACACTTTGTTTGTCATAAAAGGTGCTTATACCAGGTTCCTGATTTTCTACTGCTTAGATACTCTTTGCATTGTTTACAGGTCAATAGTGTATCAAATCAAAACTTCTGTACAGAAAACTAGAATTCTACTTTTTTTTAACACACTTGGGCAGATTAAATAATATACAACGGTGTCTAAATAGCATGATTCTGTTAGATTTTTCTATTGACAATTATCTAAGAATGTTTTTAGTCCGTTTTTTATTTAAAGGATTGAAACAACTTGTTCTGTTGTTATTTAAATTATTTCTTTTTTAATCCTTTCATTTCCAGTGGGAAAAAACCAAGACAAACTATAACTGGTGAAAGTTATTATTTAAAATACCTAAACAACACCCAACATTATAATTGACGTAGACCTATTCTGTTAGTAGAGAAGTATTGTGTGGTGCACACGATACAAATTTGTGCCTGCGCAGAGCATTTTCTCTCACGAAAAAAAGCAGGAATCCTCTGCACGCTTTGAGGATTTGGACTGTGACCAATAGGTATTAGATGCTTGTAGTGTATTTTATTTCCAGAATGGAACAAAAGAATTCAAATAAATGGAAAAGATCAGAGACAAAGGCAGAGAATACAGCAACTGGCATTCCTTTCCAATTGTTGATACTATAATATTTTGCCAGTGCTCTTGTAACAGTATAATTGTTTTTTTTTTATTAAACGGCATGCTAAGGGTACTGTAGATAAACCACAAATGTGCCTCCAGTGTCTATAAAATCCTAAACAGACTGTAGAAGAGTGTCTTTGGGAATGATAATGATTTAGGCTTGTTATCTTAGGGACGTCTGCTATGCAAGAAGCAAATGAAAAGCAAGTGGACAAAACAGTCTATTTTAAAAGAATGTGTACTATATAGCCACACAAATGCACTGCAGCTGAAGAATTAATTTCACTAGACAGAATATTGTGGAGGGTTTATGTGGGAGAAACACCAAGGGCTTTGTTGCCATCTATATTTTATTTTCTTATAGTGCTTTATGAATATAGGCAAATGAAGACAGAAGGAAAGAATCAGGCAAGTTGCTAACTTGCCTCCCTCCCCTCCATGCATACTTTGTGATGACGGAGAGTCATTAGGTTCTAATTACCAATGAAGTGGAAGGTCCTTTTTTGTTGAAAACTCTCTATTTATAGCAACCGTGCAATCCACTGAGGAAGAGAGGTAGATGGGAGAGGCGAGAGATAGCCCACAAATCATTGCCCTTGTTTTATGGCTATTTACAAGAAACCGCATAGAATGATAGCGCTTTGCATTCAGCATTGTTAAAGTGGAAGAAAATGCCTTGTAGGGGTTAACTTCTTATGCCTGCAATGCAGCCTATTTCTGTCAACACTGGACTTGGGAAACAAACATTTATGCTTTGTGAAATGGAAGTGTATTTTTGAAGACTAGCCGTCAGATATTTTTTGCCCTTCACACTTTCAAATGCTTAGCCTTTTTTCTAAGTTGACTGCAAAGAGCATCAGTTTGCCAGACTAAAAGAGAGATGGTGGGGGATTTGGGGTGGGGGGAGGAAGGGGCAGAAAGTAAGCGAGAAAAAGAATGGGTAAAGGGCTGGGTTGTCTTGACAAGTGCCCATGGCATCACCATCAAATATATGAGTTTCAAGTAGAAGATGGCAGGAGGGGTTGGCACAGCACATGCTTCCTTCCAGCCTATGACCTCTGGCTACCTGATTCTTGAGAAGCTTTTCAATCCTTCCAAATGATGTTATTCCAAACTGTCATCTGGTTTACTCGGAGCACACTGTCTCGCAAATAAACATGCTATTTAACTGCAGGTCAAGGTACAGAGCCATTCTGCTAGCAAAATGCCTGAGATACATTAAATGGCACTGACATGAAGAGAAAGATGAAGAGGGATCAAAGTTGTCAGCAGCATGCATGGAATTGGTCTGCACTGGGGGGGGGGGGAATGCACCATCGTGTATTGAAATGTATTTTTTTTTTCAAAGCCATAATATAGTTGAACATTTAAAATCATGACTTGTCAAATGCTAGGGATTAACGGACTGGGTGTGACAAAATTCAAAGTTCAGGGCAACACTAGCAAAGCACTATCTTCTAGATTTGGGAAGAGCTCAGGGCTGTGTGGCTGGAAAATGTTAAATGGGAAATGGGTTCATATAGAGTTTGGAGATTTTATATACGATTTTAAAAGATCACTTTTTATGAAAATATGGATGCCTATTTTTCCACCTATTGTACAATGCTTTATTACAATGGCTGGTATTTTTTCACAGCGTACAGCATATTTAAATGAACCTCACATCGGTTTATTCTGCAGGCCCTTTGAGTAACAATATCCTATGTTACCAAGTTGTTGTGGTTCTTGTTTGCTTTTTTAAACAACTGAAAAATACTTTATGTTTCATTTTATTAATTAAAACACAGATGTAAAGTTAAACTTTTAACAGCTCTGGTATTTTTAAAAAATCTCCCTTCTATCACCACCACCAGGATAAAGGTTTACATTGAATGCCTAGTAATAAAATGTGATTTTACTAAACATACTTAAAGAACATGGCATAAAAATTCCACATTTCCACAATTCTATCTCCTGCATTTTATTTCCTTTTATGAAAAAGGAAGAAACTGCACATGTGTGCACACCTGTGTATTTTCTATTGACATAAACAAAATGATTCATTCACAATTAGGGGCAACATATTTCCTGCAGGAGGAAAAAGCTGTCCTGGGGAATTGTGTAGAAATATGAAAAACTGAAGAAATGAGAAGCCATTTACACGTTTTTTAAAGTCTGACCAAATATCCCTTCATAAAGAAATGGAGTTAGCATTGGAAGGTTCTTTTAAATGTTTTAATGCCTGTTAGCTACTGTAATTGCAAGCAAAGCCCACTGTAATTTAAATTAAAAAATAAAAAGTAAAATGCACAAATTAGCATATAAATAAAAAAGCAGGAAAGTGGAGAAGCTTTGGGAGGAATAGAAAGGAAAATGATTGAAATTGAAACCTCTTTAGAGATTTTATTGCTTTTTTATTTATTTATTTGCTTAATTAAATGCCCCTGAAGTGTGTGAAACATGGTTATAGTTAAAAAGCACTGTTACTTTGTAAATCGTAGGGACAAAGGGCTCTCCTGACTTTAAAGTTTCCATGCACGTAAATGTCAATAGAGTGCCTTCTCCATCATCAGCACTAAATTCACATTGATGCCTCTTTTCTTCTCTGTATTGATCCTTCCATGAGAACGTAGATTTGTATCTGTTAATTAATGCGTCCTGAAACAGCGTTTGTATTAATCAGGCAGATAAGAAAAATTGGATGCCTGCACCCTCATGACAACCGTAAAAGTGCTGGCCCTGATAAAAATCATGGACGGACCTCAATAAAAAAGTTCCTCCTTCCACTCAATAAACTAATCATCCCTGCTTTTAATTATTCGGCAGAAAGATGTGTGGAGATTGGAGAATGTGTAAATCTATTTACTAACAGCAGTGTCTGGGAGGGAGAATGGGCCTGTCACACAGGACACTGCTGCAGGCAACATTCTCTGTCCATCTGCTTCTTGAGAGAGAGAGGCTGGAGCTAATTGCAAATAGGCCTTCCATTTTAAGACCCTTTCAAATTATTATTTCTGTTTCATTTCCTTCCATTTTCCGTAAGAAGCGTGCGGCTAGCCCCTTGTCATTTTTCAAAGAGGTTGGCTTTGATGTGGTTGATTTTCTTTTGGGGACATGACATGCATCCTCTTATAAATAAAGAACAGAAGACAGTATGGAAAATGTAAATAAGAATTAAGAAATAATGAAAAGGAATGGAGGCAGTGTCTCGATAAAGTCCATCACTTTTAAAGCATGTCTCCTGGCCTGGAGAGACTTTTGATTTCTTTTAATCGGAATGCATTTGGCTCCAAGTTGTGCAGCAGGCTGAATCTAAATTAATGTCTAATTCTTGTGCCTCGTGTTTTCACCACGGTGTTTTGGCAAAATTCTGTGTGTTTTAAGATAAATGAGCAGCAAACAACCAAGGCCTGTTCTTTCTGTAGGATCCCTGTCAATGCACATGTGAGCAGCTCCATAAGTCGCACACAGAGAGAGCTTTAGACGTGTCTTAAGTCCCACCCCACCCCCTTAAGAAAAGCTTGACTAATCCCTTTTGATGATTTTATTAACTCCTGGGTGGTTGCAGGTGCCAACTGGCAAAGTACGATATTTCATGGATAGGCCAGGAAATCTCTCCTTCACTGGGACCTCCTGTGATAGGAGCTTTGTCAGGCAGAGATAATAAATTAACAGCTACCGTAAATAGGTGCCTGAAAAGGTATGGCTATAAAGAGGTTTGCCCTTAGTGATCCTATTAAAAAGGAAAGGAGAGATAGTGAAACAAAAGCAAAACCTAAATTCATTAAGAAGTGTTATTATATATTTTTTTCTCTCTCTCTTTCTCTCTCTCTCTCTCAAAGTGATGGTGTGATTACTATTCACTTGGCACTTTAATGTGCCATTCTGCTATTTGAGCAGTGTGGTGGAGGCAGAAGCTATTATAGAAGTAATTAGCGTCTTTTCTGGAAAGGGTAGGTCTTACTGAGGTTGAAGTTCAAAAAGCACTTTGCTTGGTTGTTGTGATCATCACTTAATTCTATTAAGGTATCAAATTACCTCTCCTTTAAAATGATTTTTCCCATTTTTGTTTAAAAACACACTCTGCCTTCAAAGGAGACCTTGAAATCTTTAAAATATGGTATGAAGGCTATGCAGAAGTAACTGAATTCAGTGAAGCTTACTCTGTGGTAAGTAACAGTGTAGATAAGATTATAGGCGCAATTGTATCTTTTATTCTTTCTCTTACAACCATTACAATTATTGTTTTCAGATTTGATATAGGCCATATTAGATGCTACTGAATCTGGGTAACAAGTCTTGACAATTTATTTGAGGAAATGCATTCTTAAATACTGAATAAAATACAACAGGCTTCTCTACCTAAAATTACAATAAGCTCAAGATATACTGAATTGTTTTTATCCGAAGTGCTTTTCTTTTAACTATTTTATGTCTGCTGATACAAAAGATCCGAGAGGGCAGACTCTGTAAATACACATTGCTGACTTACATAATAAAAACGAGCACAAGGGTAAAGTTATAATGCAGAATTATGAGGGCCCAGTACAATTTTAATTATGTTTCTGTGTACTTTCCTTCCCGGTTTAGGATTTTCCACTTTATCGCTTGCTGACCAGATGAGCCTTCTGCAGAGTGCTTGGATGGAGATTTTAATTCTGGGCGTAGTGTACCGATCACTTTCCTTTGAGGATGAGCTTGTCTATGCTGAAGACTATATTATGGATGAAGACCAGTCTAAATTAGCAGGCCTTCTTGACCTCAACAATGCCATCTTGCAACTGGTAAAAAAATACAAGAGCATGAAGCTGGAGAAAGAAGAGTTTGTCACCCTCAAAGCTATCGCGCTTGCTAATTCAGGTTGGCAGATTGGCATGATGGCTCATGTCATTTTCCCCCTTCCTCTAATACCTTCTGCATGACAGTTTCTAAATACAACTGTCTAAGAATAAGAAATTCTTAATCATACTACTGCAGAATAGTACTGAATGGCTAGAAACAAGGTAGTTCAAATTAAGGGGAGATCTGTGATTATAAATATTTGTTTATGCTGAGTTTCCAATTTGGTTAAAAGATGCCGTAAAATTCAGGCAGTATTAACAGCAAAGATGCTTTTCAATAAACATAAATGTCATTCTGCTTAAATCCATTTCATAATCCAGATAAGTCTAATCAGTCTGCTAAAACCCACTAGAATGGAAGGGCCCATGACTAAATGCAATATATGATCTACTTCAATCTAGCTACTAAACACTGTGAACTCAATACCGAAGGTGAACTTTGGTTTTATTAGAGAAGGAAGCAAGTCATGTTTTAACCTTGTAGAAACTGTACAAATTTGACTGTTTTATGCTAGTTGGTTAAATGCCTAATGTAACTTGTGCAGAAGGGGGCTAAGAATTCAAGAAAAGGTTCTTTTCTGCATTTGAACTTAAAAGTGCTGAAGCAGTGAGCCAGTGTTTGATAAGTGAAAAATCGTTTGTTCTTTGTTGTTTTTTCCTTTGTGCCTCTCTAACACTTTATTGTGGTCTTAAGTCCCTCTTAGCATTTGCATAAAGTTCATGATAGATCCCTCTTTAATGACGTGCCGATCATTAGATACCTGTGTGTCGATAACATGCTCTGATGCTATGTACCATTGACAGTCACACCGTGCCCCTCCATCTGCTTTTGTTTTGACCCTATCTTTGAACTTTATCTTGGTTGCTGGCCAGTAGTTTTCCCTTTAATTACAAGAAGGAAACTGTCAATAAAATCTGTTAAATGGGATGCAATGAGTGGCTTGAATGGGCGGATGGCTATTTGTTCAAATTCTGCAGCTTTCAAGGTATTGACAGTTTGTTTTCTGGGGCCATATGTGACGATCAATCTCAGGCTGGGCTCAGCCGCGCTGAAAAATGAAAAACCAGATTGCTTTTGCTTACTTGTGGATGACGACTTGTGATTTGGTGCGGTCCTAGTGAGATGAGGCCTTCTGCCCAAATTGTCCCCACGAGAGCCAGGATGCGTGACTGTTTTTAGAAATAATTTTTTAATTGATTTTGTAATTAACAGTTCATCTACAATATTGACACATGAATCTTCAGATTGATAGGAGGAAAATTGTTTTCAACAATGAAGTTGTACTTTCTGATTTGTCTTCATAATGGGATCTAGCATTTTGCATTTTAATTAGAGTTTTAATTGAAAAACAAACAAAAATGAAGAATAAAAAATATCCATAAGAAATATAAATGACTTAATCAATTGACGTAAGTGTAAGCAGCTGTTGTCATAATACACAATCTAGTGGTTACCTCAGATTCTCATTTTATTTGGATAAGTTTTCCCCAAATTAAAGTTATAAAACATTATGAGATGTTCATATGATTGTCATAATTTATTATGTTTACTGATAAAATATATAAGTCAGAAACCATGCACAGTTTGTATAAAAATACACATTTTAAAAACATTTTGAATGACAGCAAACCTTCGCACATTTGGAAATGGCTGAGACAGTATTTTACTCTGACCTGCAGAGATTTAAAATGACATTCACTGAAATCATCAGCTTAGCATAAACATCTGGCTTGATTCAATAATAATTAATGCTCTTTTGTGCTCTAAATCAGTGAACTGATTTAACAGTAACCTTCCTGCCTCCCCTTCCTCTGTATTGTACCCATGCGTAAACAGATAAAACAAGATAAAGTGAACAAAATATCTCCAGTATTATAGCCCCAATTTATTGGAACTTGAAATAAAAAGACTTAAAAGAGAACTAAGGGATGACTGAAAAACCAAAATGTAGCTCTGATTCAGAATATAAAGAGATCCAGAAGTTATTCTAATGGTTTCACTTATCCTGAATCCTATTTTTCAATTCTTGAATTGAGATGAAACCTAGAGTATCCAAGAATCTAGTTGCAGTGAACAGAATATTGGATTCAATATTGAAGTCCTGGATTCAGACAAAAAAACAAAATCTTGCTGCTTTTTCATGTATTCTCCAAAAATAGGAATTCCTATTACATTTCTGAGACTCAGAAATAAACATTTTACCTCATACCATCTCCAATTAATCTTATTTTGATAAAAGGGAAGATATTAGCAAAAACCATCACCTGATACTCTTAATATATCATTGGTAATAATCATAATTGATGGTTTTGTATAACCTAAAACAACTTGGTGTGTTCTTTGGTTCATATGTCGGGTTTCTAATTAGGTACTTAAAATGCTAAATGGAAAAAGAAGTTCCAATGCATCAGTGAGTGCTCTGGTTGCTCACAGAAAGGGGGGGGGGGGAAACCCACCTCTGAATATTTTCTAAAGCATGTATGTAGCAATTACTTCAGGCAGGTGAACTCTGCTGTGTAATAAAAGGTGTTCTCTCTGTCGCAGTGCTTTTACTAAGTGTTCCCATGTATTGATTGGGAAATGCCAAATGGAAGACTGTAGGTTCACAGGTTTGTTTGCTTTTAATTATTTCATCAAGAAACAGACATTTGTACTTTTAGGCTAGAGGCTTTTTAAAAGACTTTGTGTCCCAATCAGCTGAACTGCCACGCAATTTCTAACTCTTTCTGCTCACCTAATCTATAGTATCTTTCCCTACTGACTGGGCCCTTTAAAATGCTGCTCCTTATTGGAACACTAAAAAGGAGAAGCTTAGGGTTTTTATGAAAGCAACATCTTGAAAAGCTGTAGATTTACCTGGAGCAAGGAGGTGGAAAAATAATCTAAAGACTCAATATTTGGAGAAGAGGGGATATGGAGATAGGGGTGAGCAGTTATACTACAAGCAAACATTGATAAGGCTAACTAGTGGCACTGGATTAAGAAAATCTAAGACAGGGGTACCCAACCTTTCTGGCTTGGCAGGCCTGCGGGGAAGAGGGGGAGAGGATAGTTTTATGCCAGTGACAAGCACATGCATGCATGCCACTCACACAAATGGAAGTTCATGCGCATGCTTCCACGGCCCCATTCCAAACTGGCCACAGCACAGTATGGGGCTGTGGACTGGGGATTTAAGCAAGTTACCTCTCTCTAGATTTAGGTTGTTTAGATTCAGGCTCTGGGAAAGTGCTTTTTTTTTCTCCTTGTGTTACTACAAGCATACACACCCTGGAGACTTTTTAACAATCAGTTGCATTAGTTTTACCCATCTACAAGAAGTAGCAGATTTTGTTTATGACTCTTATGTGAGTAAACTATTCAATGGCCACTTTAGAGCATTCCTTATATGTAGCAGACACTTCTTTCTTCAGCCACTTTGTTGAAACTCCACTTCCTTCAGCCATTTGAGGCAAAGTTCAAAGGATAATTTTGATGGACCATTGTGAGGTCTATTAACACTACTGGCCAATATAATAGAGTGTATACTGCTCTTGTAAATCCATCATTGCTTGTCTTTAGTTGGGGACAGACCAATGCTGAACTGCAGCTATAACAACCCTAACATTTCCTAATCGCCCAGCTCATGTCTAAACTTCATGTCTTGGATCTTTGACTTATGTTGATTACTCACAGTCTGCTACTGTTGCTTAATTTCTTTGTACTGTGTTTATTTGCAGTATTTACATGGTCTCCGGTTCCTGCCTTTGCTTTTTAGTTTTTACATTGAACTACTACTGTGACTGTGATGTGACCACGATCTTTTGCTTGTCCTTGCTTCTGTGTTTCCTTGTATGATGTCATTAGAATAGAACAGGATAGATCATTCCAACCAGAAAAGGCAGCCTGTCAATTATGCTGAACTTTCTGTGATCCTTGAGATGCAGCCTGTTCACACATCTGTACATATACACTATTTTCTAATGCAAATAATTGTTTGGGTAATCAGTTGTGATTTAATCTCAAATGCCTCTGAAAGCAACTCTTAATCCCAACTTAATCT
Source organism: Ptyas mucosa (assembly GCA_012654045.1). Classification (NCBI taxonomy): domain Eukaryota; kingdom Metazoa; phylum Chordata; class Lepidosauria; order Squamata; family Colubridae; genus Ptyas; species Ptyas mucosa. The sequence goes on from WNWU01000018.1 coordinate 3,000,225, forward strand.
GAGATTAAGAAAGCTTGGATCTGGCTCTATTGAACAATTTATATCTGAATTTTAGTCTCCCTATTTGAAAAGATTTTAGGCAGTGGGAATACCAATTACATAGAAGCTTGAATTGGGCAAAGTATTGCAACAAATTTTAGTCAGATTACTTATTATAGAGTATAGATAGAAACAGCATTGGTGTCTATAGTGGACAACTTTTTGGCAGGCGGGGGGGGGAGCTGGTTGTGGGAAATACATCCCTCCAAATCCTATTAGAGCTCTCAATGATGTCAACCATGGCAACCTTCAGGACTACCTCTGGGGTGGGAGGTTCCTTTTTCTTTTCTTTTTTTTTTTTTTTTTGAGCAGGTGATTTTACTTGATAATCATAGAGGAAAAACATTCAAGTCCTTGGCAACTCCATCTATGTGGTGTCACAGAACACAATCTCTCCCCTCTCACCCTTCCATGTCCTTTAGCATCTAAACCATCGGGAGAGATCATGAAGCCACTCACAGAGATCATCCAACAGTTCATGAAAAGTTACCATGCCCAGTTGTACCTGTAAATGTACTGAAGATGTCGCAGTTACTCTTACCTGGTGTTTGGAGATTATATGAGATTGGATGCCAAATATATAGCGTTTTTTGGGGGGAATTGAGAAAAATTGATTGTTAACACCATTATTAGCTCTAATGAGGTTAAACTTTCCATGAAGGAACAGGCCCACAGTCTGGGGTTTCGCCAGGATGCATGGCTTCTCCTGGTATTATAGGAGCCTTTGGCCTATTTGTAGCCATTTCTGGTGCAAAGGGCCATGGCAGTAATTTATGTCCTTATTAGCTCCAAATTGGGTTATTTCAACATATTCTACTTGTGGCTGCATTTAAAGATGACTCAAAAACTCCAGTTATTGCAGAATGTGTCAGCTTGCTGACTTCCTGATTCAAGACAGCCATTTTAGAAGGATTTACAACAGTGCTTCAGGATTTGCGCTACTTATTCATTTCTGGGCCCAATTCAAAGTGGTGGTAATAAAGTGGACCGATAAAGCTGTAAACGGCTTAAGTCCTGGACATGTTGCTGATTGTCTTCTCCATAGAATCTTCATTTCTATACATAAAATTCAGGAAGATATATTTTGGATTCTCATCCCACGGAATGGCTTAAAGCTTAAATATTTTGGACACCTCTAGTGGTGAATATGGCAGATATCCCATCTGTGTGAAATGTGACAAGGAGTTTCATGAAACCCTTAAGTTTCTGAGGCACTCTAAAGACTGAAGTGGGTTGTATAATGATGCCAAATAGATGGGTCCTGCAACTAGACAGTTTACTTTAACCACCACACCACAGTGGCTATTTTTGAACTATTCTTACCATAACACACAGCCAGTAAAATAAACTACTTGGAAAAAAATGCCTTATCGCATTTGATGTCTCTTGTAAAATCAGATGATCCCAGCATTATATTTTTCAGAGTAGCCAGTTGTCGTTTCACTGTCTCAGTTGTATCCAAAAACTGATATTCAGTTGAACATCAGTTGATATATTGTAAAGATTCAGTATGGTTATCATGGTTTAGTCACTGAATCATTTTTAATCCCATTATCACATCTAGCAGCAAATTCCATGAATTAATTACTTATTGCATGAAGTTCTTAGAGATTCATAGAATTAGAAGTGGGATGTTATTCAGGCTATCAAATTCATCTGCAAATTCAATAAACTTTCATCCTACCTTTCCCACCTCCAGGTCAAACATATTTATTAATTATCCACATTAGGTGAAAATTGATATGTGACAATCTGAAATCCTACTGTGTCAGTTTTTCCTACACACTTAAGTCTTTTTATTTAATCTCAATGGCCATCATTTTACCCTTAGGTTGAAAGTTAATTGCCATTTTGCTGCCTGTTCACCAAGTTTAGATATTACTTTGTGTAAGCTTTTCTGATTTCTAATCCATCCTGAGTATTTTGGTGCCATCAGCAAACTTAGCTATTTCACCATTGACCTCCTAACTCAAGATCATTTATGAAGAAGTTAAATAGCATTCTCTCTGTTGTAAGAAATAGTGATTTATTCCCTACTTCCCAGGAGTTTCTAATATATAACAAGGCTTATCCTAATTGTAGTCTTTTACTGTTCTGGATGAGAACTTTAAACATTAAATTGTTAAATATCTTTTTTAAATTTTAAAAGTAATGGTTACAGATTAATTATTAAATGTACAGAATCCCCATAAGACACTATTATGTGTAACAATTTAATTTTTAATTCCTTAATTCTGTTAGAAACCTCTAATGAAGTAATTTTGATCACATAATTTTTAATAGAACCTCCAATATGACCACAAGGGATACGGGTTTTAGATCAAAGTTCCATAGATACTTTTAAGATCACTTGTTTGCAGCTTTCCTATGCCCTAAGTGTTAGAGGATAGAACATAGAATAATAGAGTTGAAAAGGACCTTGGAGGTCTTCTAGTCCAACCCCCTGCTTGAGCAGAAGATCCTATATCATTTTAGGAGATCCTATACTATTTCAGACAAATGGTTGTCCCGTCTCTTTTCAAAAGCCTTCAGTGATGGAGCACCCACAACTTCTGAAGGCAAGCTTTCATATAATATTCCCAAGACAATAGATTCTCTAGGCATGATGGATTGCAACTCCTAGAATTCCCAGCCAACATGGGAACTGCAGTTACAATTTCTTGGAAATATACTTGTGGAAAACCATTTTACTGTTCTGAGCTTTCTGCATTTCCATGAAATACTTTTTTAAAACTATCCTTGCCGATTTCAAAGTTATATCTTGAGTTATATAAACGAGATATATTAAAAGGCAGTAATCATATGATTGTAACGACACCAAAGGTCTTCTTTTTCGGAAGATGAATATGGTAATATGTAGTTTATTTAATTTGCATATGTAAAGGAGCTCAGCAAATGGTAGTTAAATCCATGTAAATTACAGCTTTTTGAAAGTGGGGTTATACAATTCAAGTAATAGAAAAGAGCTCTGGCACTGTAATCCTCCTTTCTGGCATGATAAACTGCTATAACTCTTGTTTGTTTTATAGATTCTATGCACATAGAAGATGTTGAAGCTGTCCAGAAACTTCAAGACGTCTTACATGAGGCGCTGCAGGATTATGAAGCTGGGCAGCACATGGAAGATCCACGCCGGGCTGGCAAGATGCTGATGACTTTGCCGTTACTTAGGCAAACCTCCACCAAGGCTGTGCAGCATTTCTACAATATTAAATTGGAAGGCAAAGTCCCCATGCACAAACTATTTTTGGAAATGCTGGAGGCAAAGGTCTGACCTCAACATCCTGGGCCCTTTCAGTTGGGTATGCTGAAACCGTAACAAGAGGGACAACCGAATGGGAAAACTGTGGCAAAGAACCTTTAGCGTTACTTTAAGGCAATGAAACTGACTGCACTGATCATTAAGCAGCGAGAATGAGTAGCAGCATCTCTTTTTAGTCTTGGTCTTATTTGATGAGGTTCTCCTTCTTCATTTCTCTCTTCTTTTAATGTTATTAGTTCTCATTTGTTTGTAATTTTCCCCCTTTTGCTGCTGAAAAATTCATATATATATGAATATATATAAATATATATACACAATATATATATATATATATATATATATATATATATATATATATATATATATATATACACATTATA